>JBCAUA010066377.1:0-11149 GCA_038406235.1 Peronia verruculata
ATCAAAATAAAGAGTAGCCTATAACACAGTTGGGTATCAATTGCCCACGTCTGTAATTTTACTTGAATTTAAATGCCCGCCGATTCCGACTTTATTGGACTATTAGGAAAGTGGCACGTCCCCCATTGCTCTTATTATATAGATAACTGTCCATGTCAAACAATAGCTATCACACAATTTTTTTTTTTACAGTTTCTCAAGACCTGCTGAAATGGGCTGTTAATGAAGAGAACAGGGCCCTTCAAGATGTGGCCAACCAACTGGCAGAGCTGAACCTGCTGTGGACCGAAGTGCAGAGAGAGTTTGGAGGTTTGTTCCCAATGTGAATGATTGTTCAAGGGTCATTTCCTCATAAATTTGTGATTTCTATATGAAATAGATTGGAACTTAAGAGCATATGATCCAGTCCACAACACCGAGGAGAAGCACAGAACAAACAAAGCAGACAAATAAATGAACAAACGCAAAATAACAAAATTCCACGACACATGGAGAGAAAAGTGTAAGGTTAAAAGATTGAGCTATATGTAAAGTATTAACACTCTTGTGTTCAGCAGATGTGGAAGCAAGACAGAGACACACATGATACATGTTTTATGATAATCCTTCCTTCCAGCCCCAAAAATACAAAATATTTCATTTGGTCAGACTGTTAGCCCACTAAACAATTTTAATGTTTTTCTTCAAACCACAAAACCTTTTCCCAGCTAATCATCCATCGATATTGGTCTCCATCATCGTGTCGATAGTCTAAGCAACCGCAACTGTCTTTGTTTCCACAGCTTATTCAGGGAACTTTTTAAATGCTTTTACAATAATAAAAACTCTGGTTGCTCCAAAAACAGTTGATTTTATCTCAAGGACACATCTATCTGTTTTTGTGTCATTTCATGTTTTTGAATTAAACAAAAAATGCACTCACCTGACCATTTGGTCTATCCAAACAGTCTTTGTAAATTGATTAGCTTGTAACTAAAACAAAAATGACCGCTCTGTTTATAGTTACAAATAAAGTTTGGATTCACAACATTGTAGTGCGAGCAGTGACTTTATCAGATGTACAAAATATCTTCTTGACAACAAATCTTTATTTTCCATTCAGATAAGTTAGTAGGCTCCTCTTTTTTTTCTCTCAGCCCCTCAGATCAGCATGTCTTTTAACCAATTGTTTTGATGTATAGCATGTACTGGTCCTGTGTCCAAGAGTGTAATTACCAGCTTGTTGAAGAAAGCTTGTTAATGTTTTAGTCAAGGGCTTGTAGGGCTTTGAATAAGCATGTTAAGAAATACACTTGGTACAGAAAGACTTAGTTTGGATAGATTCATTTCATCAGATATGTGGTCCATGATTTGTTTATTGGGTGTGAAGTGTTTTTGATGGGAAATTAAAGTTCACTGCGAGAGCACATTTTGTTTTCTGGATATTACTGCTGTCAGCATGATACTTGCAACATAGAGAAAATTGTGTAAGAAACAGTGATGATATCCATTGAGAATTGAGAAGTTTTCTTTTTAGAGTTTTAATCTAACCAGCAATTTTGACTTGTAAGAGCAACAGTAATTTTATTATAACTGAATGCATTTTGATGATAACTTTCCTGAACTAAACTTGAAGGCAAATGGGCTGAATAATCCTTTTTCCCAATTTTTATTTTTTTTTTTTCAGTTGAAACCCTTGTTTTTTCTCTGTATTTTTTTTTGTTTTTGTTTTGTTTTTTAGTTTATTATTTGTTAAAGTATATATTATATATCAACTTAGTAGTAAGGATCTGCTATTATCTGTATCTACAGAGCATTTGAAGGAGTACAGGCACATGTTTGAAATGATTCTAGAAGGGGAGAAGCACGTTGCCCAGTCAAAAAGCAATTTTGTAAGTATGGATACAAAACAGCATGGACCCAAAACAGTTATGTTAGATGCCACTTTGAATATATGTAATTTTTTTTTTTTTTTTAAATTGGTCAGTATGGAGGAAGGCTGCTCCCCCTCTCTCCCTCCCATCTGTCACTGATAAAAACAATCTGGTAATTTTTTTTAATACTATCGTCTTCACCTTAATTTAACATATCAGTCAGTAGGACAAAAGAAAGCTTTCATGATTCAGTACATTGAAATTTTCTCCACCAAGCAGCCCGGTCATCAGGAGACAAAAAAAAGAGGGCCCTCAGGCAGATTGAAAAGTTGTGCAACCCATTTGATCATTGTTCTAACTGCTACAATTAATTGAATATTACCATCATTTAAAAGTTTTAGCAAAGACAATGAAAACAGCTTTCTTCATTGAGTGTGTGTTGTACAATAACATCCAATGATTCCTGACTGTTTTTGGTGTACAATTTCATCAGTAATGCTCAGCATTCAAACGTCAAGTCAGTTTCCACGCGATAGTATCATTTTGAATGAAAACAAGTCATGATATTGCTATGTTACCCAGTTGATGGTCACACAAGTGTCTCAATTGTCTAAGCTTAGCCAGACCGACCAAAGAGGTAAAAGGACTGACTAGAGAGGAGGCTAATCTTGTTCCTCCTTATACACCGAACAGAGCACAGACAATCCCTTATGTGTCGTCAAACAAAGAAATGGTTACGGGCTAGTCCATGTGTGGCCTGGTTATGCAGTCATAGATCAACCATCAATTCCTCTCCTCGTATCCTACCCCACCCCATTGTTTGTGCGCCTAACATTGTGCATTTCTTTCAAGTGGACAATCTGTACATGAAATAACTCCA
Organism: Peronia verruculata; assembly: GCA_038406235.1. Lineage (NCBI taxonomy): Eukaryota > Metazoa > Mollusca > Gastropoda > Systellommatophora > Onchidiidae > Peronia > Peronia verruculata. The sequence continues at coordinate 2,734 of JBCAUA010066377.1, forward strand.
TGGGTACATGCATGTCTTGACTTGACTCCAGGCTCTAAGGCAGATTTTATATTTGGAAGCAGGGTTTTAGACAGGTAAATTGTAGAGGAAAAATTCTCTTTCGTATCAGAGGCAGGCTGTTAGATGGACTGGGCTCTTAGACTGTGGGTTCTTAGGAGGAGACCACTCTAGTACACCTAACAGTTTCTCTTTTGTTGTTGTTGTTGTTGTTGTCGTAGTAGTCATTGTTTTTTTAAAAATTCTGTACAATGAGCTTTACAGTCATCTATAACTTGTTTTCCTAGATTGCAAAAGCAGTGACGTAGTCTGTGTAATTTAAAAACTATAGTTAAAATAAGTTTACTTGATGTTTTCTGGGATCTCATAAACTCATGTGCCATTGACCATGTTTGCAGTTATTGTTCCTTGTCATGTCTTTCATTCAATGATGCTGTTACTGGAATGACAAATGAACAAGTTTAATGCTGTGATTGTTATCTAAAAAATACAAAGAATTATTGCTATGGTTTGCCAGAATTGAGGTATATTTTGTGGTAAATATTTGTCTATGATTTTAGGTTATTCATCTTGCTTGTCTTTGTTTATCTCAGGCCACCTGTGAGCAGAGAGAACTGAAAGTGAGGAAGGAGCTGAAGAAAGCTTTCAAGGTAGGTTTGTGAAAACAGATGAACTCAACAGATGCCCTTGAGTAGTCATGGAAATTGCTACAAAGTACCTAGGGCACACAATGTGCGCATTTCTTGCACTCTGGAAAAAGATTCCCTGCTACCCACAGTATGAGGTGCTTCTCAAAATCTGGAGGAAGACATGGTGCGTTTATGGTCAGACCACAATTAACCACTACTCGGTCAATGTTTGATCTGTTGTTCCAACCACTGACCAGTGCTTCACAGATACTTGCAGGATCTTTTGATGGACACTGCAGGCTGATGATTAACTGATGAAATAGTGTTGAAAGTGCAAATTAGGCGTACAACTTTCTACATCATGTAACAATTAATAAAATTGAATAACAGTTGACAATTCTATTGTCCATGGGAAAGTAGAGAATAGGCATGATTGCCCTGTGCACAGTGTGCGGGAGCTGCATCACTAATGTTTAGTGTAATACTGCAAAATTGACATATGACTGAAACAGTTAACAAGCAAGAGCAACACTGCTGGCTCTATTGAAATATAAATGATGCAGTCTCTTGATTTACTGTATGTGTGTGAGTGAGCACCATGAACTCAAACACAGCTTGCAACTACCTGAACAGTGAAAATCGCATTCAGAGGTGAAAAGTCATTATTTTGGATCATTTTGAGTTTTGGTGAATTTTGGCAGTTTAACCCTATTTGTATTTCATATATAAGACTGGTTCTTTTAAAATGTAGCTAATTATGTCATTTTCATTGTTAAAGACAAGCGGGTGTGATGTAATTCTAGCAGGATTTGTGAAGTCAACCATGAATTGTGTCCACATTCCCTAGCTCTCTTTAGATCTCATTGGCTGTAGATGCACAAATTTATCCTATCAATCGCTTTTTTTTTGTTAATCAGGCCAAAAAATGTTAGTTCTGAATCTGCCGTTAATACCCATGATGAACGTGAAGTAACGTGCTGTGATTATGAAAAGCCATTTTCTCAGAAGTTGCCAGGGATGGGGATGTGTTTCATTATCACAAAGCTTTATAGAAGCAGACTATATTTGATTGATGTGAATATAAAATTAAAATTGAAGTGTGGGAACATTCTAGTGATGTATAACAGTTATAACCTTCACAATGAACTTGCGTTGTGATTTGTGGTGCTTCTTCACATTTGTCCTATATGTCACGCATTTTCTTCTCATTTTTTCAATTTGTCATTGTGAAAGGTCACTGGGAAATCTTTTTACTTTCATGATGTGGTCTCTGAATAGAGTTTCATTGTACAACATATATGTTTCATTGCTATATTTATGGTATTCTTTGATCGTCATTAATTTGATGTACATTTTCAGAGGAGTTCAACTTCAGAGATCCAGTCACTGGAGGGACGATTGTCCCAGGCTGAACGTGCCAAAGACTTGGCACAAATTGAAGGTAAGTTGGAACAGGATCTGTAAAATTAATATGTCTTGTGACTAGGGCAAATGAGTTGGAAGTCACCCCGGGCAACGAAGATATACGGCTGTTTTTGGTAATTATTAACTATTTTCCAACTAAGATACTAAATTTTTTTTTCACAAAACGTCAATTTAACCTTTTTATAATCTGGAAAAAAAAAAAAAAAAGAAATATTTTGGTATCATTGTTGGAAAATAGTGAAAAACAGTAAAAAACGACTTTGACTTGAACTCACCTGGCGCGACTTGTGACTCATTTGCCCTGGACGCAAGAGATATATGATCACTGCCTTATCCCACAGCTGATATTCCATGAGAGAAGTAGAAGAAAATACAGCCACCCCACTTTTTTGTCCTGCAGTATCAAATTCAGAGACAAGATGATACTCTTTGAAAACTTGCCCAAAGCCAAACTTTCCTCAGTCACTTCAGTGTTACCCATAACATGAGGTACATCCAAAATTGAGTCTCACACTTGTGGGAAAATTATGATGTGGTATGTCCATGATCAGCCCACCACCAAAGATCCTTTATCTCCTTTGATGTTCTGACCACTGACCAGCGTTTCACACTAGTACTGATAGATGAGTAGTGATGAAGCCAAGCTCAGGCATATTGTCTACTTTTTCAAACAGCAATAAGTAACAATGAACAACTGTCATTGCCCCTGATTGCTTATTGGAAAAGAAAAGTAGACAGATGCCAGTTGGTTCATGCACAGTGGACAGGATTGAGTGCGATAAGGGAGACTAACTATGTGATTAATGTTTAGCACAAGAGTGCAAAACTGGTGGAGCAGTCAAGCAGATAAGCATTGACTATTCTGTTTTGTTTTATGCCTTAGCATTCAAAGCTTGGATGTGCAAACTGCAGTAAATAAAGAGATATAAAAATAATTCTGGTTGTCATTGTGTGGGAAACAGGAATAGCAATGTTATAGCACATTTCTCAAGATGACATGAAACATGGGCACCATAAAAAAACTCTGCAAAAACACACACATAGACACACACAGAAAACACTCCTAAAAAGAGCTTTTCTGATATGCTATTGGAAAACCTAAAATCTGCATAAATCTTATTAATTCTTTACCTCCATGAGGTTTTTCTTTGCTGTGCTGGAGAAGTATTGAGGAGTGCTAGAAGCAGTGGATGCCCTTCACAAAAACATCAATAAAATCTACACGTGCAATAAATTTCCAAATTCTTTTTGGCAAAGAAAAGATGGATAAGTGTGGCTTTTTTCTTAACAGTGTTCTGTCGTAAATGTGCCTTTAAGGTTTTACAAAATGTGGAATAAAGATAGGTAAGTAGATCGTACTGTTGTATATGTGTAAACTTTTGTGTGGCTTAAAATGTTTTTTTCCTGGATTTTGTTTCATTATCTTGAAATATGTTTGTGTTATCTATCATTTTATAGAAACTTTCATCTGGATATTATATATTTACCAGTGACTGATCGACTGCGAGAAAATGAAGCTGTGAAGCTGATTCGTCTGAAGGAAGGGCTGATGAAACTTTCTCAGGCCTACTCTGACTTTGCTCGCAAGTGTGCAGTAGTCTTTGATGCCCAGCAGGTGAGACACAACCATCAGCGATAGTAGTCAAAAACTCGGGCAATTTGGCTTGTGATGTAGTAAATCTGACATGTTGCTCTCAGGAGTGGGAAAGATTTTGCTTACTCAGGGAATCAATAGTTTCATAACTACAATGATTATATGACCGAATGAAGATGCATACTTTTGATGGGTTCCTTTAAAGAGATTTTAGCCATGAGCTACACTGTGATCCTAACCCAAAAAGACCAAGAAGCGATAACAATCAACAGTTACGGTTTCAATACACCTTTCAACTCCTCCAGGATGGTTATCCCAGCAACTTTCCATTAGCTGTTAATCAGGAGACTGATTGTAGGGTCATCACATAATTTACCCGTCACAATAAAAGTTGGTAGCTCTTTTATGCAGATGAAATGTTATGAGAAATAAGAATTTATCTTTCCTAAAAACTTGGGGTAATTTTTTTTATCGTTTGCGGCTGAATTTTTGTAAGCTCTCTCTGGGTCTGGACATAGCTATTTGCTGTATGAGGAAACAAATAAATCTCAGTTGTGTTAATCTTTGTGTGACAAAAGTCACTGATTTCAACACAGAGCACACCACAGAATGGTGGAGACTCTGGTAACAAAAGAGCTGAAAAGCTAAGTTAATTTTATCCGTAAAAAAAGAAACTGTTATAATTGCTTCAGGTAATAATCTCATTCATTGCTGTTTCTCCTTTGCAGGAAATTGTTCAGCAGTTGCCAGATGTTTTGGATCATGATTTGGAAGACATAAAGTATACAGGTATCTTCATTATACTCATTTCAGGAATGTCAAATCTTTGAGTTTAGTCTGAATTCTGCCTTTCTGGTCATTTCCAATTTATCTATTTCTGGATGATCAATCGCCCATTTTTGCTGAGCCCACTTTTGGATCACCGTTTTATATTTTATGCGATATATATAGGTATCTTTCATAACCGAATAGGACCCAGCTGACCTCATAAAACATGAAAAAGGGGGGGGGTGATTTTCTGAATCTTTGGTAAAAACTCTTTGACATTCCTGTTACATTTCATGCTTTGTCACATAGTCCACAACTGAGTTCTGAAGCGGCAGAAATAAAAGAAAATTTTACTATTTGGAGGATATGGAAGTTATTTTAGAACATCTGGTAAATCTGCATTATGATTTATTTTTTTTTTTGCCTCATCATCCAAAGTCCATCAGTGGCACTCTAGCACAAGAGTTTGCTATAAGAGGTCATAAACAAGCATTCAGTGTATTTTTTGCCTCTGTATCCCATCAAATAGTGATGATCTACCACTGCATATAACCACCAGATGGAGCCAGATCCTAGTTGACAGTGGGCCAAGCCATCTGTTGAATGACCATTGGTCAAACACATAGAATAGACATATCCTCTTTTTGATGCCATTTTTATAGTCAGGAAACACAGGCTTTTAAGACAAAACAAAAACTTTAAATCACATTTTTTTTTTTTTTTTAGCAAAAACCATTAAAAGAAACATTGAAATGTTCTGAATAGGTCAGAATGGTGTGGATTGATAACTAAGTCAAACATCCAGTAGAAGTCAAAATATATTTTTTCTTTTCTGTGCACATTGTATGGCCATTACTGGATCTCAGTGGAAACGTCCAGCAAGGTTTAAAGTTATTGATACTGTGAGTATCCAGGTTCTAACGTGTTTGCCTTTATCCTGAATACCAGGCACTGGGGTGACTCGCTATAAAGTGCAGCAGGCCAAAGAAAAAGTCCGCAACTATCGACGAAACAGAGATCACTACTCTATACTCTCAAAAATAAGTGAGTGCTGTGTAGAATTTTTTTTTTTTTTTTTTAATTCTCCGTTGAAGAAGAAAAAAAGTTATTTGTAATTATAATGCAAAACTACTATGTGTTATATGAAGGGTGACATAAGAAGAAAGTGTGTAATACTTAATATTACAGTGATTATAGAGAAACATGAGCCATTTGTTTTAAGAAGCTGCAGGTGTCCTCAAATAAATATATGAGATGGACATCTGAAATTTTGATGTAGCCCATAGATTGCTTCGGAAGTAATAGATGTCAGATCTATAGTTGTAATGTTTGTTCTTTTTTACGATCGGGATAAATGTACTGCAGTTGAAGAGAAAAAATTGTGAGAGGTTATATTTATTTTTTTCACATATTCATAATATTGCAAGAAAAAGAATGTAAACAAAGTTTTTGTGTGAGACGAAGTACTATAGAAAATGCAAGTCAAAAACATATTCGTGTGGCTGTTGTCGAGATAAGTAGGAACAGTCAAATAAATGTAAGCGAACAGTTTGTAGATGTAGCTTTTGACATCGAAACTGTGGCACATTTCAGTGTTATGAGGAATGAATTGCCTTCTGAAAGATTCATTGTTGAAACAAATCATATTACCTCATGGGCAGAGAATTGATGATGTAAACCATGGGAAAAATTAGATAACTGTAGAGATTGAGTCTGTTGTTATGAAAGCTCATTAGATACCGCTCTCTATAGCTATGATGTGAAAGTTAACAACTATATTTTGTACTTACAAAGTTAATATACTAATTTCAACAGCTATGATGTGAAAATTATCAACTTTATTTTTCTAATTATAAACTCCATAAATTTGTGTTCAGTCTATTGTCTTTGTCTTATATGATTGATGTGATGATTTTTATGTTTGCCAGACGAACCCCCGCCACCCTATTCTGTGAGTGAAGATCAAGAGTACGGCTCTTCCATCTATCCCTCCTCACGCACAACCTCCCCACGGCGACGTGTCAGTACGGCTTTGGAGGCTCAGCCCAGCCTGGACTCTACAGGCATGACCTCACCTTCTCCCGATCCTTTGTCAGTCCCAGCACCCACCGCTTTGCAATCAGTGTCGCCGACCACGTGTCCTCTACCAGTCCCCCAACCTCCTTCACCACCTCCGCCCGAAGTGCCGGCTGACTCGGTGGTGATCTCATCAACTGTGTTACCACCATCTCCCGTTCTCTCTTCTTCCTCCCACACTCCCGTCTCGCTGGGTCCTCGTTGTGATGAGCTGGACCTTTCGTCCAGACAGTTGCCCATCCTGACTAACTCAGAGAGACAGGAAATTGTTGACCTGGTAGACTTCAACCCTGACTGGGACAACAGTTACGAAGACGATCTTTCAGGAGCCATGGGTGGAGTCAAAATATGAAGTTTGCTGACTGAAACAGAATTAAAATATATATATATATCACAGTAAGCAGATAATGCAAATGGAAGGGGGGAAAAAAAAACAACTTTAGTTTTATGTTTTAATTCTTGGATAGAAAAATTTGGAACATGGGAAAAGTTCATCTATGATTTTCTGATAGTCATTTAACCTGTTTTACATAGAGTTGATTGGTGTGCATTGTCTTTCATAATTTCATTTCTTTTTTTAGTTTAGTGGAAATAACCTGCAGTGGGAGATCACTGTGCCCAGTCCTATTACTTCCCTTTGCTGTGCAAAAGCGGTAGTGAACAAGTAGTGTAAAGAGGAAAAAAAAAAAAAATTAAGCGTCACTTGCTTGAAACATACCGAATGAAAATATTTTTTAAAAATAAAAATTATAGTACAAGAAGAATGTCCTTGCTTATTCATATAATTTTATCAGCCTTTTTGGTGATCAGTGTTTGGTATGACACAAAGTAAAAGAATTGTAATCCTCTTTATGCTGCTTGCTCAACACCTCTGTTGTCAGGCAAAGAGAAGTAGCAAGTGCTGGGCATGATGATCTCCCATGAAATGTAAAAAGTGAATTTTTTAAAAAAAATCTTATTTTATTTTATTTTAAACAAGTTGCGTGTATATTTATATTAACTAGACATGAGAAGGTGTTGGAATTTTTTTTTGTCCTTGAGTAATTGGATTAATTATAATCTAGAAAAGATTTAAAATTTTTTTTTTTAAGCACTACATTGTGTATTAAATGTGAGGAAGATAATCTTAAGCAGAAAGATTATCATTGGTAATTATATCTAGGAGCTTTGCCTAAAGGAAGTAGATTGATTTGAAAATGGTGAATAGAATTTTGATGAATTTTAAAAATGACGGGAGCAACTTTTATAAATAGTACTTCGTTTTTAGAATATACAAAATTTATGCCTTCATTTCAGGCGAAATAGAGCCAGTAAGTAGAAAAACATTAAATCTTCAGGGTACAGATTTTTCAGTAGTCTTATTTTGCTACAGCTCTTGAGATACAGTATCCGCTTTTGAGATACAGTATCCACTTATCCTAAATTGTGGTGATCATATGTATTTCATCAGTGTCATCAGTTTCTAACTTATCATCCGTCAGTGCTTGCAAAATCAGTGATAGCTTGAGTTTTCTCACAAGCAAACCTGTACATTTTGAATCAAAATGATTATGGGATGACTTTGTCTTTCTTGTTGTGGAAAATGTGTTGTTTGTCTGAGTGTTCGTGCATGATAACTTTTCAGTGTGTTTGTTTTCTATGCTTTGATTGTGTGTGTAGTTCTGTCATATTACGGGCAAGTTGAGCAGCAACTTTTTAGGTATTTCACACTGTGTTGACAGGCATTTTGTGTATTGATTATAGAGACAACTGCCTGTCAAATTATAAAATATAAACACAGTCATCAGTGATGATAATTTTGGCGGAAATCCTCTTTTTTTTTCCTTCAGCCAGTTAGTTTCTTCTTTTTCTCCTCGATAACAGTAAGCATCGCGACTCACCCTGCCTTCCTTCGGGTATGGAGGGGGGGGGGGGGGGGGGAGGGGGG
>JBCAUA010066388.1:0-25073 GCA_038406235.1 Peronia verruculata
CCCCCCCCCCCCCCCCCCCCCCCCCCCCCCCCCCCCCCCCCCCCCCCCCCCCCCCCCCCCCCCCCCTCCCCCAAAAACAAAATAAAAACAGTCAAGACAATCATGACAGGGCACATTAATGTGAAATATCTGAACAGTGCTGATGGGAAAAATGTGAAAGAGCTAGATCTAGATAGGACAAGTTCTTTTGTTTGTCATTTTCTCACTTACAATTGGGAACAGAATAGAAAAGAGGAATAACAGCTGAGGAGGAATTTATTTTGGAGGGAGGACCAAAGTCTAGGTGAACACAAAATCTTTTTCTCGAATTGACCCCATATTTTAATGTGTCTGTACATTTCAACAAGAAAATATTCTTATGGTGCCAAGTTGTATTGTGAAAGTGAAGGAAAATGAACATCAGAGGGGGACAGATTGATGTGTTCTTTCATAAAGGCTAATTTTTTGTTTGTACTTTTTTCATATATCATTTATTACTGATTTACAATGTACCAAGACAGGTATGAACTTGTCAGATGAGTTCATTTAATATGGTATTATTTTATGTCTGTGATAAATGGATAAAACTCATCTAACAGAGATGCATGTTTTTGATATAATTGTGTGATCAGACTTGTAGTCATATATTATGTATAAAAATATTTATATAACAAAAATCCTAACATTCTCACATTATTTCAGCCAGGGATAGGGTTGCTGCAACATCGAGTATGTTGCTTAAATTTCTCGAGTGCCACAAGTAGTTCATTCAGCACCACTGCCTCAAATGGCCAGTTGGATATATCAGGCATTTGCCCACCAATTGCCACACCTTTCAACCCAAATGAAAGTATTGCCTATGATAAACTTGAACTGAATATGCAGAAATGGAACAAAATTCCTTTCAAAGGTGGGTCATTATTATTTTGAAGATGGTGAGTACCTCACTTTTCATTGCCTGCAATATTGGTAGGTCTCATATGTGTTGTTTTTAGTTCTCAGCAGCCACTGTTAAACATCATTATCTGTTGTGAACAGAATTTATATTGAAATACTAGCTGTGTCAAATTATCACCATCTTTCCAGTGGATATGGAAATTGACAAACTGAGCAACTGAAGGTAACAAGTGGATAAAAAGTAAAACCTTTCTTTTTTTTTTTTTTTAGGAAAAATCAGCAGTGAAACTCGATGACGGCCTTTTGCTTTTTGTTTTCAATCACAAATAATGTTTACCCGTGTTAAGAGCTGAATGTGGGTTTTAGCTAAAATGGTAACAATAAATGTGGGAATAGCTGCTACTGAGAAAATGTGCACTGTATTTGCTCTGATTTGGCTGTTTTTCAGTTATTTTCTCTAAGGCTTTGTTGACATACAATTTCACCAGGTTATGTAGTTCAGGGATCAAATGGAGAATGCTGTTACCTGAGCTGGGATGAGCGTATCGAGATGGTTAGAGCAGCTGCTAAGCTTGCCAGTCCTGACAAACTTATAATAGCTGGCTCAGGATATGAATGTGAGGTTTGCATTCATCAGAAATATTAAGAAGCAAATATTGTCATGATTATGAAGACAAATTTTAAGTATAATACTAAAATGAAATTAAGAGCAGTGCCATAGAGAGAGAAGGTTATTTTTAGATTTTGATGGTAGCAGTCGCAGACTCTGTAAATCTGACATTAAGTCAAGTTATATGTTGTCATAAATATCCCTTGGAAACCCACTTTCATCATGCCTTTTGGGAGCGCTAAATGTGTATGTCTGATTAAATGGATTGGAAGTCAAAATTGTTTTTTCAGCATGTAATTATTGTTGAACATTTATGTATCACATCGTTTAGATGCTGAGATGAAATATTAACCTGATAAAATGACACAGTGAATTGTCAATTTTTCTTTACAGTAATAATTAAAAGAGTTACACGGTTTGCGACTGTGTCCATCAATATAATTTAGTTTGGTCCACAGAATCTGGTGGATTTCATTATTAGTGCATGATGTTTTTTTATTCTTTTCCATAATTATAATTAATTTCATGGAGAGTGACAAAATAAAGGGGAAATAAAACACAACTAACTCCAGATTTTGTACTTTCAGCACTCTTTTTTAAAATATATGATTCATTTTTAACGCAGAATTTGACAGCCAAAAGTTTGATGCCTGAAATAGCAAGACTTAATAATCTTCAGAACAATATTTAGAAGAGCTTATGTTTATGTTTCATGATTGAAAATAACATGTAGATCTGTAGTTTTTTTTGTGTTTTTTTGTATTAGTAGATGAGATAAATCATCTGATACATTTCATCAGTTTGAATGAATTAGTTATTCAAAACTTTCTGGAAGAAATAAGGAAATTGATGATATTATGCTTTCTGGAATTGATTCATTGTATGCATATAAAAGTTTCATTACAACGTACTCAACTTTCAGCAACAAGAGATACAATTGCTATGTCTGAAGCAGTGGCACAGGCTGGAGCAAAAGCTGTTCTGGTTGTCAATCCATTTTATTACAAAGCTAGTATGAATAGTCAGGCACTGATAACACACTTCACCAAGGTAAGTTACATTAAATGTTGCCTAGGGTAAGAAAAATGTTTCATCTGCTGCATTATACTGTGTTGATTTGCATTGTTCACAGTACCAGTGCTGTTGATTTTATCATGTTTTTGCCACATTGCCCTAAAAAATTAAATTGATAATGATTTATTTTGAAGCCAGTTGATAGAGAAAGGGATTTGTAAGATACCATCAGTCCATCTTATATTGAATGTCAGCACATGAGTTCATAAGATAGCAAAAGGGTCTGTATTTTTTTTTTTTTTTTCAGTGATTCATAGCTCTGGGTATTTTCTTGAATTTTTTTTTTCACTCTTAGATAGATGTCATTGAACTGTTAAGGGGACATGAATGCAGGGATCCATCAGAAAGGGATTTTATGAGACAGGATTATAGAACAATAGTTTTGTCTGCCTTCATGCTGACTCTTTCATTAAGGATTTGCAACTAAAACACAGGTAACAGAACACAATGGAGTAGAAGTAGCATGGTCTGTCAATTTGGTATTGGATGTGGCATTTTGATTTATATTATGTGTGTTTGCATTTTGTGTAAGTTCTAATATGTTAGAGCAGGTTTCTTGTGAATTTGGTGAATTAATGATTTTGCTACTATCTCAGGTTGACATGGGATGCTTATGTTTCAAGTTATCAGTGTTATTTAAATTTTAATTTGTCTTGCATTCAGGGCAAATGAGTCGGAAGTCCGCCAGGTAAGTTCAAGTCACAGCCATTTTTGACCGTTTTTTTACTATTTTCCAACTATGATGCCAAAATACTTCTTTTTCCAGATTAAAGAGGGTTAAATTGTGGTTTTGTGAAAACAAAAAAAGAAAAATTACTATCATAGTCGGAAAGGGGTAAAAAATGACCCAAAAAGGCTGTATATCTTCATTGCCTGCCACGCCTTCCGACTCATTTGCCCTGGTCGCAAGACGTTTTTTAATTTCTCTTTTGCTTTGACAAATTAGTACTTGAGCTTTTGCTTTGCTTTGGGGTGGAATTTAGTAGAGCAAGATAATGGCTATATTGTGTGCATCAGATAGAATAATTTTATGAGTTAATATGTTAAAAGTTGTTTATAAATTGGAAAATTAAAGATTGTAAAGAGAGGCTGTCAAAAAAAGGATATGTGTAAATAAGTATGCATATTTTCACTGCGGTTGTTTAATTTTAGAACACGGGCCTGTTTGGCATAAGAATGAGAAGATAGTTTGTAGGTTATTAGGTTTGCTGTCAGTTTGAGTTCTATGACTTCCTGACTACAGGTCGCTGATGAAGTATCTGTCCCAGTGATTCTCTACAATGTTCCAAGCAATACAGGAATGGACATTCCACCCGATGTTGTGGTAAAACTGGCTCAGCATCCAAACATCATCGGGATGAAAGACAGTGGTGGTGATGTAAGATATTTAGGAACTCATTTGTTTAAAACTATATGACATGAGCAATTTAGAAAATATATAGTTTAAAATGCAACATGCTTTTTCTCTCCATTTACTACATTTTCAAGACTGGGAGATGAAAATATGTTTCTAGAGAGTTGGATGACAAATCATTGGGGTTCCCACAAATTCAGCCAGCCAGACTAGAGATAGGACAGGATCGCATTGAATAAAATCAGGAATATAAATGACTGAGAAGAAATTGTTTTCTGGAAAAAATAGAGAAAAATATGGTCTTTCTTAGGTTACAGAATTTGTTGCAATGTGTTTACCACAGTGTATGTGATTGAAAGTTTCTAGGTTTTGTGTTATACATTTTTTTTTAATCTTTTCATATCACAGATTACTCGGATTGCTAGTCTAGTCTTTGCAACAGCACCACATAATTTCCAAATATTGGCTGGGTCAGCAGGCTTCCTCTTGGCTGCTTACAATGTTGGTATGTTACCACCTTTTCAATTTAATCATTGGTCTTAAACATTGTTTGAAAAAAAAGTTGGAGAACCATTATGACCAATGACATCAGTTGGGCACTTGATATTTAGTCCACGAGCCTCTAAAGTTGAGGTAAAATTTTGTATGGCTTAAGCATATGATCGAGAATGTGTATTTTGAAATGCAAATGTCCAGTGGCCTTGGACTGGTTGGATATTAGAGTTACAAATTATGAATTGCACATGAGTAGGTCCCTAGAATTGATAGTAACTAAGAATTGTTTAGATTGTGAGAGATACAAATTAACATGTCTTAGATGAATATATATTTGGAGTGAAGTGGGTATGTACATATAATTTTTGTTTAAAAATGCATTATTCAGGCTGTGTGGGTGGTATCTGTGGGTTAGCCAATGTGTTGGGAGAAGATGTGTGCAAACTGGCAGACCTGGCACGCTCTAGTGACTTGAAGTCGGCTATGGATCTCCAGCTGAGACTTGTGGGACCAAATGCTTCTGTAAGCTATCTAGAATAAGCTACTTAAAACAGCTGATTTTTAGAATTTTTTAGTTTGCAGATATAGCCTATGTTATCTGTTGTAATTATAAATGTGGAGTTCTTCTTTGATCATTTCCTGTTTCTCCTTTTGTTTGATAATTGCTCTTGAAACTTGCACAGGATATTGGTATTTGATTTACCGAAGATAGCTGCTCTATAAGTTTGATTGATTAACAAATGTTCAGTGTAATTTAACATATATTTTGTCATTAATTGCAAGAGCCGGGGAGATTGAAACAGCCTCATACAAGGTTAGAAAAGAGTGAGGCAATGAGTGAGCCAAATAATTAAAAAGAATTGAGGCCGAGTCATAATCAGGAAGTCTTTCGCCTACCATTATCCATGATCATTTTGTTTCTTTATTTTTTTGTTGCTTTTGAAGGTTACTCGTCGCTTTGGCGTGCCTGGGTTGAAGATGGCTTTAGACTGGTTTAACTATTATGGTGGACCCACCCGATCTCCTTTAGTGCCTCTTACTGAAGATGAAACTGTTGTGATGAAACAGATTTTCCAGAAGTCTCTGTACCTGAAGTAAAACAAACATATATTGTTTGAAATGTGGTGCCTGAGGAAATGTGCTTTTATGGAGAGTTTTAAACATAACGATTGTCTCGTTATGGAGATAACTTGAGTGATATATTTTTCTGGTAGTCTGGCTCTTTATTTCTTATGAGAGAAAGTGGCTTAAAGTTATTTTTTATTTGTTATGTGATTTTAGCAGAGCTTTGTTTCTTATTTGGAGAAAAACTGTTGTGTCAAGAGTGAAATTCACCTTCTTCACCTTTGACCATTCTTTTTCATCTGAACTGGCATTCTGGACAAAGATTGTGGAGATTTCATCTTTTGCGACTCATTTCGAAGACAAGCATGTCCTGTGGTACTAATTTCTCATGAATAAGCTATGAGCTCGTTGTCCTACCTGAAAAATAGGCATACAGTCACGATAGCACCAACGAGGTATTTTGCGGTCACTTGACTGAGAGAATGTTAACTAACATAACAGAGAGAATGTTTCAATGTTGCTCACAGACTGATTAGTTTACATGGTTTGTGCACGGCAGGTAGCTGTCCATATCATATATAAACATACTAAGTAGTAAGCGAGGGTTCCTTGGTCATGTGACATTCTCAAAATACCTCATTTTTTGTTAAAGACCACCTGCAAATAAGATTTGAATGTTTACTTTATACTGAAAACCATGATGTGACTGGTTAGATAGTTAATTGAGCAGAATAGGTTTTTGTGGAGAGAAATGTTGGATGATTGGTGCCCTGAAGATCCAGAGATTTTATCTGTCATGCAGCTGTCATCCATATGTCCAAATAAAAAGCTGGTAAGCTGCATTAGGTCTTGGGACTTATGTATGTTGGACATTTTTGTTATTGTACATTATGTTGATGATGCATCTGATGAGACAGCAAAACATTGAGAAACTGGACATTTCTCAAAGATGACATGCATTTAATTAAGTACAATTTTTATCTGTAATGCTTTCCATTTTTCATGTTTTATTTTACCCAGAGTTTTATGTAATTACCTTGTAGATATATATTACTTTATGAAGAAGAATTTAGAGCATTTGTTTGACAGCATGGCACTTTAATAAAGTTGATTGATACCATTGCTCTCAGTGATAAAAATGCAATATTTGTTACATGGTGAAATATGATATTTGACTACAGTACATACATTATTACATCTGACAATGTTGATGTTGAAGTACATTGTTTAGTGAGCCATTTTGATCGTCAGCCAAATTATTTCT
Organism: Peronia verruculata; assembly: GCA_038406235.1. Taxonomy (NCBI): domain Eukaryota; kingdom Metazoa; phylum Mollusca; class Gastropoda; order Systellommatophora; family Onchidiidae; genus Peronia; species Peronia verruculata. The sequence goes on from JBCAUA010066388.1 coordinate 6,739, forward strand.
CTCTGCCATCTACAAGGGAAGGACAAGCAATGTGACAAGGGAAAAAAAATCAGCTTTTCTTTTTTGTTATTTGAAAAAAGAGCTTGTGAAAACATCTGCAAAATTCACCATATGATGAATTAAAGTGTTTTTCTCATTGTGATAATTCTTTCATAATTTACATGTTCCACATAATGGGAACAAGTGTTTTTTTTCCTTCTTCTTAATAGTTGCATTGCAGTTCTTGTACTTGGCAAAGGCTCCACTTCAACACAAAGTAACTGGCTGAAAAAATGGCTCATTGCTGTGTAAAAAAAAAGTATAGTGATGTTGTTATACAGCTGCCCGATGTTGTTGATAAACGCCCAATCATATTGTTATTCAGAAGGATTTTATTAAAAGAAACTGACTGAATGAAGTTTTACTTTGTTTATCATTAGAGCAAGAATGCCACCTAGTGAAGATTTATACAACTGTTAGTTTTACTTACTACACTCCTCGCTTATACCTTGCTATGATAGCATGGTTTCAACTCTTTAATAGGACATGAAAGTTATATATGGGGTCTAAATTTGGTAGTAAATTTGAATCACCAAATATTAATGTCAGATAAATGGATGATCTTTGTTAGAATGACAAAGTAACTAGAGAATGCTAAGAAAGAAATTGGACATCAGAATGTCGGTATTATAATTCATATGGGAGTAAAAAATGTGAATAAGAAATAAACAAGGAGAAGATGCAAATTAATGGAAAAAATAAACGGAAATGACACACAAGACAGAAAGCGTAATGGACAACAGACAGATGGTGATCTACTTTGTCAAATGTAACATCAAGATAATCAACACAACAAATACCAGCATTGAAGGGAAATATTTATTTGTCTATAAGAATGGTACATGGATATATAAGCATATAATGTATATAAAAAGAAAATGGTGTTAAAAACAGAAAAGATAAAGAAACGTGGTGAAAAAAAAAAAAAAACACATTCTGTTGGGTGCAGTCATTTCTGTAAATAATAACACTGTTGGTGTCATATAGGTAAATGTCGTATTTCTTCCATGGTGGGTTAACAAGAGTACTTAATTGTTTAGACAAAAAAGAGCAAAGCAAACAATTTGTGACGTGGGTAAATAAAAGTAAATCATGATACATGCTGAAGGAACAGTATTTACAAGCTAGCTATCTCACTGAGAACTGCAAATCAAAATCCTTCTACCTTCTGACCTTTAAATCCCCAAATACATTAAGACACTGGATGACTGAATTAATGATTCTTTGTCATCACAATAGCAATAGAATATTACAGTACACAGTGACTTTAAGTGCAAGGCAATCTCTGTGGTAATCCTACAAAATTCTAGTCATGAATTCTACTGGCTATGGTAATAAATACAAAAGAAAAACAATCTCATAATTGCAATCTACAAGGGTGAGTTACATGTACTGAGGTATATGAATATGATGGAAGACAATGTACACAATGATTATTGTTCGTACATATAATAATTCAATTAAAACAGAAAACTTCTGTCCTTATGTATAATAAATGCAATGTACTACTTGATCTGGTCTCATAAAATATAAATGCACTTATCTATAGATTTAAAGCATATTATTGCACCAGCTTCTCATTGAATTAAAATTCTAAAACCAGTCAATATTTCTGAATATCCTTTTTTTTCTTTGCTAGTTCATTTTACTGCATGAAGGTTTTAATATCTGTTGATCGTGTCCATATCTTCAGAATAATGTATTTGTAGACAGATTGTGAACTTAAATTTCAACAGTACTAACCATTACTGTTGTTTTTGGCATAACTGTATTGTCAAAAAGAGCCTGACTAAATTGCTTGTAATTTCAAATGCAAGGCAAGCAGTCAGAAGAAACAGTTTCAGTCTCGATAAAACCTTAGACATTTGTAAATAATTTATGGATATGTAGACTCTATCATTCTCATGTTTCTTATTTGGAAAAAATGAATACTGGAATTCTCAAATCAAGAGCATTTTAATCTTTCCTACTAGGAATGTCACATTAAATGAATCTTTATAGTTAATGATAATTGGTCTATAAATAAGGTCACTCTGGTTTAACTGATTATCAGTTGCCATATACTAGGTAAATTTGTCATATCTGAGGTGACATACTAATTATTATTAAAAATTTTGAGGGCACAAAATGTCATGTGCATCATCAACTTCACACTGCCAGTGCTAGCACATCAAACACTAATATGGAGGCTGCATTCAGCTTTAAAGTGACCAAGGTTAAGTTCAGTTTGCTGAGTCTATGATAAGTTTTTTTATCATTTTTCATGCGTGATACAAATAAGCAAATCTATATTATTGCCAATTCACATGGAAGTCAGTTTGCCTCTGGCTTCTTTTTTTTTCCCTCAAAAGCTTAATATTTCATGAAACTGTAAAGAGTGATAAATTTATACAGTAACAAGATAAAATAAAACATGAGAAAGTTAAAATTCAAATAATTTAAGGAAAACTTTCAATTAAATTACATTGCACTGAGTAGATCACATGTATCTATCATTCCCATTATTATTTGTCAGTCTTTTCTGGTAGGCAAAAAATGTTTTCTACAAAAAAAAAAAAAGAGAGATATCACAACTCAAGATTGTCTATAATTTTGAATATTCACAAGAGAACAGAAAAGCATAAACTTGGTAATATGTCTGTAACAAATTGGCATAATAAAATTTCTGAAAGTATCACAAGAAGCATATAAAACAGTGAATATCTGTTTGGGAGAATCCAGTGGAATATCTCAAGATACTTTGGAAATGGAAGTGCATTATGAAACTACATATTCCTATTTGATTTAGGATTTTTGTGCTCATGTCACACACAAATACATTTTCAACAAACCCTTTGTTCTACTTCATGAAAAGTACATCAAAAACTGAACAAGCTTCGCAAATAACCCAAAGCATCCACTTTCAGTATTTTCATAGAAATGGGCAACTGTTCATAGTTATGGTCTAAAAACGAAAGGAGGCAGAAATTAATTTCTGCTGGCAGTAATATTCCTTTCCAATTCAACAATGAGTCTTCAGTTTGCTTGATCTGATGTCATTCATGATATCTTTGATCTGATGTCATTCACAATATCTGGTAATTTTGTGTTTAGCATGAATGTATGTTACCTATATAGTATCATGTCAGTAAAGTTTAAATTCGACATTATAAATTGAACTTCCTCTGGAGGACCAACAAGTTTACCTTATAGCATCTTGTCAAAGATTATCCAGAAAAATGAGTTGTGCACTTTAGCATACAGATGAACAATGAAGAACTACATTTTTAGTGTGCACAGACATACAATTCCAGTTATTTTGCCAAATGTACAATGTGATGAGCCCAAATCAACATGTTATATCTGATAGCAGGACATAGCAATTATGAATTTCTAATGAATAAAGAGGACAACACCTGATACCACTGCCTTGATTGGTGGGTCTACATATTTCACATAACGGAGTCCAACAGGAACAGTCAACTTCCCTAGAGCCACCATTACTGGTATCAAAAGGCTCATCAATTTCATACATCAATACAATGCTTTTCTATGTTCTTTAATACAAGATGATATATCTCTAAAACATAAGGGAAAAGAAAATATCTGAAAAGGAAACTAAAACAATAACATTCTGGTAGAACTGACCATTATATTTATAGTTAAAAAAATATGTCTGATATAAAATAGATACAAATAAATTGAAGAGTAAAAGTTAACAGCTAATAAAAAAAAAAAATGTCTAAGAATGCAGTGAGGAACTGATTCACTGACTTGGTCTGATAATTAAGTAAAGAGATGAGCAGCCTTGAAAGGCAACTATGGGGAAAATTAATATCTCACAGGGGTAAAAATCACCATAAAATATCTGAATATTTTTGTTTAGAATAATAGCATTGATTTTGAGTAAATGTCAAGTATATTGTATATTAATGGAAAACACAAAGATATACATGTATAAACAAAAATCCATCTATTTAATGACTACATGGTCTAAAATGTCTAATATGTTTCATGCAATGAGATTTTGTTCTCGAGTTGTTCTTCAAATTTATTCACGAGTCATGCTGTGATCGATGTGGCAAAAAAATCAGTATTAAGGTCACTACTAAACTTTTTAAAAGTAGAAGTGTTCTGGTCATATGCGGGAAGACAGCCTTGTCGTATTAAAATGGTACAAAGTATAAATTCATGGTGCTAAATAAATGCAGCCACTGACAAATCTAGAATGAAAATCAAGCTGACATGTATACTGATGAGCCTGGACTCCAAAACAAGCCAATGTACATGGCTGATCACAGGAAACTATCCCAAAAAGAACAAAAAGTAAGGGAAAATGAAATACTTCGCTCACAATTCTGAAAGTAACTGTTTCAGACTGAATGTAGAGGTAAACCCACAACCTTTTATATACATGTCATTGAACATTATTATTGAAATAAATGTGCAGATAGATAAAACCTCAACCTCTGAAGAAAAAAATATGCAAGTAGCTATATTCAGCAGAAGCGCATGTCTCATTCGGTTTCTGTCCTATACCACTCATTAGCATTCAATGACATTTACAGCCTCTATGCTGTACCCAACACCCAGTAAATGTTGTAGAAGATAACACCAGTCATGTACTGCATAAAGTGTCATGAGTTAAAGTTTATTTAAAGAAAATTCAGTCCTGAATTTCACACAGTAATTGTAAAGATACCCATGAAGTTAATAACTTACATCACAAATACAAATGTAAATCAGGTTGACTATGTTCTATCACAATGTCTTTTGATTGTTCTGTCACAAGCTCAAAACAAACACATTATTGAGTAATACAATGACCCTCTTCATGCTTCCAGATACACCTGTTGATGCAGTGGCTCTCTTAAGTCATTCAACTCACAATGACCTTTATATGCATACAACATCCGGTATAACTTCAATAATTTCTTTGAAACAATGACTATTATTGTACACCTAAACATGAGATTTGTTCTATTTAAAAACCATTACACAGTCACTGGTGTCTTATCACTAGTTAAATTTCCATTCTGTGTCATGCTCTAGTGGAATAAATTTGCAATTTATTTGAATTCAGCAACTGTGCACTCCTGGGTTTGGTCTGGTTCCTCTAATCAGTTTCATAAGAGATGGATATGTAGCTAGGAATCATGAAGCTCTGAATGTTAATATAAGTTTGCATTATGATAACACAGGCAACAAAAATATACTCATTGAATTTGATCACTGAAAGTATGAACTGTGATAAGCTGATATTAAATCAGTTTCATCAACATACGATACACACTAAACTCTCCTTCATAAACTAAATAGGTATATGACTTTGGTACCTCTAAACTCTCCATAATAACAATGGTTGAGATAAAAATCCTTTTCCAGTTCATTACCTATTGACTACATCTACAAAAATAGAAGAAAAGAAAGAAAAACTAGAAAACAACTTCTGCAGAGCAGTTAAATCTTGACAAGGCCGGCCAGGTATGAAGAAAGAGCATCAGACTCAGTTATCAGAATTGCCATCATCACGAAATGCTATCTAATCATACAGCAATAGGTGAACCACTCATAAATACAATTTCCAATGACTTTACATATGTCAATTCCAGTACATCTTTGTCTTGTCTAATGTTAAGATATCAGGTTCAGAAAAACACAAGGTTACCAATGTAATATGTGAAATGGCCTCTGAAATTTTACATTATGACTGATGTTAATGATGATTATGAAAAAATGAAGTCCACAAAGACAGAGGTCAAGATTCACAGCAGAGGTCTTAGGTAACACAAGAGGAAAACTCCTTGGCACAAGGTGAGTCTTGTTAATTGCCAACAATCCACCTGGACAGTTGCTCCTGTAAAACAAAATAAAAGTTGCAAATAAGGAAATGAATGTAGATAAAGGCATATCAATCAATACCAATTTCTGCAGCCTTCAGAAGTAAATGCTGCTTTTTTGTCATTTTGTAACCAAGCTCCACTTGAACACCAATTTTTAATTTTATCACTTTGTGTTCACAGTGTTTCCTATAGCACTTGTTTCAATAGCAGATACCCATTTTCTCATGCTTTATGTTTTAAACCTTGAGAATAAACCAAAGGCAATCATGTTATATACTAGAATAAAATTTGCGAATCAATTTATTATCTATATTTTGAGAATAAAAAAAAAGTAAGGCTGAAATCAACTTTGTCATACTGCATTCTCACAAGAATGAATGAATCAGTTTAGCTCGCTTACCTCTGCTAATTTGATTACAACATGTGGTAAGAAATTTTTCTATTGCACAGAACATTGAAATAAGCAGATATGAAACTTAGATATAGATAGGAAATAAAACACAATAGTGTTGACAACAAACAATAAACAAAAGAAGCAACATTCAATCCAAGAAATGAAAGACTTAACAACATAAATTAGACAATGTATACTATCTCTCTGCCTCCTCACACCAGGAAAAATTATATGTACATGAAGGAACAATCAATGGCTGGTAAAGAACAGCAGAGTCAAATAAACTTTAACAAAAAACAAAAAAAAATCTCTCAACTTACAACAGTTGTGATCCACACAATAAACGTAAACAAAACCTCCATTTTTATTAAAAAAAAAAAACTTTTATGACTGGTTGGCTGGGAGGTTCAAGCTATAGTTACAATATAATATGCCTTTCAGGCACTTACAGACAACTATCTTGTAAATAGAAGTATTTCTCTACACTAGAGAAGCAGAAAGACTTGCTTCCAGCAACTGATATATCCTACACAAATAGCTTACTTCCAAAGAAGTTCAGTATGCTTTACTTAGGTTATGCACTTTTCTGAGAATTGCTTGCCTAGGACCCACAACTCTATATATTATTGCAGTTTTCTGTGACACACTTTCTGCTCATGAAAAGGTGTAAACTGTTGTGTCCTTCTATGCTTTATCAACATGGATAAATGCCATGGTATGTCTTAGAATTCTTTTCTACAGTGAGTGGCACAGCTCAAGTATGCTGACAAACTAAAACTTCAAGACAGGTTGAACCATTTTGAGAAGCCAGAGGTGCAGTTTGGTAAAGTACAGTATCTTTCAATCAGTCTCGTATTGCAGTGAGGAACTAACTGAAGGTCCTTCAGCATGTAAATGCTGTTTCGGAATTTTCTGATGATCACGTCACCTAAATGCCAATTTCATATTCATCATGTTGAGTGTTCTGCTCCTGAATGTATGGGACAAGAAAAGCTGAGCCCCACTCAGGTCAGAGTGAGGACTTGATAGGAGCTGCTAATGTGTGATGGCACAACCCTAAAGTTTTACTAGACACAAGGACACAGGCAAGCTTTTAGTCACTACAACCTTCATCGAGCAACAAAACCAAACCAAAACAAACAAATGTGCTTGATGACAATCCTAGCACTGAGAGCCTGTGTGAAGTTCTTGAATTTGTTAAAAAAAAAAAAAAAAGGCAGGGTATCAAGTCTTTACACTTACTGGCCCAATTTTCTTCAGAATATCACTAGTGTTTACATGGCCAGGAGCCAAGCCTTCATAGGCTAAAACATTTGTTGTAAATTTCATAGCTAAAAATCAAGCTACACGTCTAAGTCTCTAAAGCGGACATTCTAGCAACAAATGTGGTTCTCTTCTAAAGCACATTTAAAATTATGGAATATTTAATATTTTGTAAAGTATCACATAATTAGTAAATATTTATTATGCGAAATGAAGCGCAATGATTATGTAGAATGAATGTCTCAATCTTTTATCTTTCTCCTTCACTTCAGACTAATGATCTTAGATTCTTTTTAAGAGTGAAACAGTTTACAATAGTAATCAGCATTTCCCAGCCATACAGCCATTTATTTATACCCCTGATTAGCTTTCAACTTTTTTTGCTGACTTTCCCTTAAAGTCTGGAAAATATTTCAGCATTGCATATTCCGCAAATAGACCCTGAAACGGTGAAGACAGAAAATTGTCATGAAATTATACAATTCAGCCACCATGTAGCGTTTAGCTTTTTTAATAACAGCTTCCCAAATCAACTGTGCTGAGAAACCCATCTTTCTATGCTTCTTATACTAACCCTGCATGTTTATCAGAAACTGCCACTGTGTCAGGTTTTCTATGGTAACATTAACCATTTGACTGCCCACTTAAAAAAGTTAACTGTATCTAAATTGTCACATAAAATATGTCTATAATGTACATAAGATGTGTATGCTTATTATACCATATGCTTATTTATACTATATCATTGCAGATCAGGTTAGTCTGGTGTAACAGGTAATTGTGATATCCACTGCCAACAGTTTCAAGCTTAAGTCAAACCATCTGACTTCAGGTGCTTAGCAGTCATGCAGTGGTGCCTGATTTCAGGCCCTGGATAATCAATTCATTAATATTTATGTTTAAATGATGCTTGCGCTTCCATATAAAGCAATACAAGTTATAAGATTGCATCCTGTTTCACAGGGAAACCAATGTAAAGTATGATTTGAGCGAATGAGTGGAAAGGATCACAGAAAGCTACTAGGGTGAACATCCTATCATAATCCAACACAACTCCTTTCTCTCAACACAAACGTTAAATCCTCTCCACCTGTAAACTCCTTCTCTCTTGCATCCTTAATAACAGTCCTCAGAAATTGAAGAAAAAGAGAGGTAAAAGGACAAACATGCACAACAATATGAACAAAAGTTCCTCCTGACTCTCATTCTTTCTATCCTTCTCTCATAGAAGGCAGAAGAGATAAGGGCTAGTAAAATGATACATATATGTAATAATAAACTGACATGCATATCTCTCTCTTTCCTTTCATTCCCAGGAAGAACTGTGTATACTTACAGGGAAGGAGTAGATGAACAAAGCAATCAACAAGATCAGCAACATCACTACCAGAATGGTGATGATCAAACATCCATAGTTACGCCAGATGACAAACTTCAGTGTTTTCCAAGGTGAGGTGAACCACAGGAATGAAGTTTCTGGTCGTCTAGGGGAGTAAAACAATTTTTCACATCTCATTCACATGGATAATAACCAGTCCATGTATCAGCAAATTTCATCTTATCTCAATTCGACCTGTCTTAGAGCACCCTATTAGCCTGATCTCATTACAACATGTTTTACCTTATCACATAAATATTTTATTTTATCTTCTATGACAACTTTCATCTCATCAAGTCCTATTTTATCATACCATTGTTTTTTCTATGGTGTCACTCACAGTCACACAGCTATGACAACTTACTTAGGTGGGTCCAGTTTTGGATACATATTGGGTTCATCTCTGCCCACACCGGCGGGTCTCTCTTCAGCATCAGCTGCAGTTACCAACTCTAGCTCCATCTCTACTTTGCCCTGCAATCAACAAAAATACATTATATTCTATATGAAATATGACAGGTTCTCTCCTACTGTTTCAAATGTTTTCTTCTTTCAAATTCATTTGCAGACCTTGGAAATACTGAGTGCTTGTAGGAAATAAGAGTTACAACATAAGACTCTGAAAACATGGGTATTTATTCATTCTTTTTGCCTTGAGAAATAACATGAAAACTAATGAAAATAATTAGACAAACTGGAATATCAATCTGAGCAATGAGGAAAGGATGAAAATACAATATGAACTCTATATAGGAAATTGTACAAGTGAAAAATTACACTGTGGTAATATAAAACATGACAGAATAACTTTGAAATATTTTGGAAATAATGGCATGCCCTCTCATATTGTTGGCAAAGCTGGGTTAAATATGCCACAAATCTGGATAACTTATGAAGCCTCGAGATCAGGACCAATGATTTTTCCCTGTACACTGGGGCTTTTGTGTGTGTTATTTAAAAAATGTTGGAAAGAGAACTATCGCTCCCTCTGGAATAAAACTTCATGTAATCTTATATGATACATATAAAAAAAAAAATAATAAATAAACAGTCACATATCATGGTAAACTTTACCAGCAAAATAAGCATACATTCATTTGGATAAAAAGTACCACGAAACAAAAAAAAAAAAAAGCAAAAAAACAAAAAACAAAAAAAAAAAACAAACAGTATGCCATTCAAAAAACCCAATAGCAATTACTGGCCAAAATGAAATGAAACGAACATGACTATAGAAGAAAATCAATCTAGTTGTTGAACATAAAGCCTAAGGATATATGCTATGAGAAATTTGGCTATAAGTAGATCTAGATTGGCAATTAGAAAATTGCAAGAGATGGGATGTTCAACCTGAGCCAGTGAAACATGGCAACAGGTGCAATGCCAAGGCCTAGTTAAGTAAAACTGAAGCATAACTATCATACAAGATGTTACCAATGCAATCCAGTGCAATTGAAATAATCCTTCAGACTCACTGTGAGCAAGCGCTCTCCACTGCTGTTGTCATAGCAAGGCCAAAAGCCTCTCATGTGCTTCATTTCAAAAAGAGAGACCAGCTTGACCTCATTGTTCACTTCAGGCAGCATGGACAACTTGCAGCTCCTGGAGCGTTTGGAGGGCATAGGCAGGGCATTCAGATTCAGCTCCAAATGACCTGACACAGACATAATTATATCAATTTTACTACAGACATTTATAGCAAGTCTTGACCTCACATTCCATATGTCTTGCAACCATGGCAAATGAGTCGGAAGTCGCACCCCGCAATGAAGCCATACGACTGTTTTGGTCGTTTTTAACATCTTTCAGACTAAGATACTAAAATTTTGTTTGTTTTCACAAAATGACAGTGTAACCTTTTTCAATCTGAAAAAAGAAATATTTTGGCATCATAGTCAGAAAATAGTAAAAAAAAAAAAAAAAACGGTAAAAAATGGCAGAGACTTCAACTCACTCGGTGTGACTTGTGACTCATTTGCCCTGGGCGCAAGACATATGAAGTAAAATAAATTTAAAAAAAAAAAAAATTATGTAAGAGAAATGTATCACGAATGAAAAGGAAATGTATGTCTAGCACTATCCATGCATTTCTCTGAAATCAAAACAATTTTTCTTTGTGAGTGAAATATATTCTTTCATACTGAAAGTAAAATTTCCATAAGACATTGGATTTCTTTTGTCACTTCTCATTCCACTGCTGTCAGACTTTGTTTACTGTCATACCATTCCATCTTTGGCCAAGGCTTCATCGTTTTAGTTTTATTGTGGGCAGCTTATTTCCATTTTCTACACAGGCAAACCTCTGCCTTCCTCCAAAATGTGTTATCTGTACCATTGAAAAGCCACTTGGCAGATAATGATAGCATTTCACAACTGACCTACTAAAATATTGTATACTTGATGTATGAGCCAGTCAATAAGGCTTGCAAAAGTAAAATAATTCATGGCAGTTTTCGATTGTTAGATTTTTTCGAATGCAACAATGACTTGAGAAAAGAACTAACAACAGTCCACCAGGCCATCTGAAACATTGGTACATACTTTAGCATATACCCATGTATAAAAAACAATAAAACTGATTTAAACACTTACAATAAAATTGATTTAAACACTCACCTATAAAGTCATCTTTGGAAAACTTGTCATTATCCCATATCTGTACAATAAACTTTGGAGCTGTTCGCAATTCTGTGGTGTCCAGACTCCAAAAGTGTTCCTGAGTTAGAGAAATTGAAATATTTCAAGAAAAGTATATAAAACCTTGATGCACTTCCATCCCATGCCATATTAACAAATCATACACGAGTACTCAAGTTACCTGGCTGAAAGTTTTAACAGAATATAATTACCAACTAATATCCCAGAAAATGAAACTCCAAAAAAGAAATTGAGCATGACAAATTAGTCTTAAACACAGATCTAACAAAGTGACAATAAAATCAACTGCAAGAAAAAGCTCTGTATTATCAACAATACTTATGAAGGCAGTGACCACAAGAGATATATCTTTAATCCCTCTCTAGGAAATTGCACCAGGTATACTGGCATATCTTACCTTCTTTTTAACAACCATGGTTTGTTCTGCTATTTGATAGTCAAATGGAAACACCATTCTCCAGTTGAAATTGCCTTCTCCATCCAGTGATCTAAATACATAAAAAGGAACACCACAAATTAAAATGAAAGTTTATGACAACCTTATATCACATTATATGATCAAGGAGACACATTCAGAGTGCAAATAAACAACCATTACAAGCAAGGATATGATATCTAAATCTTCTTCAAACCACATTAATGCACATTTCCTTCAATTTCCAGAAATGACTCTCCATGTTCCATCTTTTCAAGAAAACAGTATCCTTAGCAGTCATCATTTTCAAAGCCAGTATTCAGAAGGACTGAATTTTTAAGTTTTCCTTCAAATTTATTTAGTAAATAAAGATACTAATCTGAGTATTGCTGACAAAGACCTACATAGGTGAAAAACTAATTTGAGTATTGCTCACAAAATGCTACATAGGTGAAATGAATTATGACTATCATGAGTAACTGATTGTTTCTACCTGCTGTGTCCTTACATACCTGTAGTGAACATCTGTCTTCTGTTTCTCGTCAATGCCTCCCATCCAGGCCTGGACGTAAATATCGCTCATCTTCTCACCAGTTATGGACTCTTCTTCCAGAATGACGTCCTTAGTGTTCCATATGACACAGCGCAGGACAAATCTGAAATGTGACATCAATTGTTTTGAAGCTGCTGACAACAGGAAAAAAATACATCAATTCTTGCTGCGATAAGAGACTCTCCACGTAATTACTTTACTCAAATAAAATATGATGAAAGCTGACTCATCAGTAACAGGCAGTTTCACATCTTTCCTTTTTCTATTTTATGCACAATTTTAAACATATTTTGCATTTCTTGTGCATTTTTGTCGTCCCCCCCCCCCCTTTTTTTTTGGGTCAAAGAGTGAGAATTTGATGATTTAACACATGCTATGTAGTAAGAGCTTTACCTTTTCCTTTGTACTGACACAGTTTATGGAAAATGCACTAAAGAGAAAGGCATATTATGATTACAATCATATGTAATGCCAACATACCACCTTCTCTCCATTTCTAGACAGGAAATTCAGATATCACAGAAATATTTTATAGAAAGTGCAAGTGAAATTCCAGTTAACTGTAAAAAAATTTAAAAAAAAAAAAAAAGTGAATTCCTATATAATGTTCAGATCAAATTAAGAGATATCAAATAATATGTCTTCAATGTAAACAACAAAAATGTGCGAAAAGTTCACTCACTGGGCAGGCTTTCTGGCTGTCACATCAAAAGGTGGCCCTGGAGGACCCAGTGACTGTGGGAAGATATCCACCCACATGTGGATTCGGCCCTTTAGGAGAAGACAAAACAAGTGAATACAGAAAAAGAGCTAGAATTAGAAATGTGACCTTCATTCATACCAGGCTGTAATGATATCTGGCACAAAATCACTCTCAGATACAAAGAAATAAAATTTTATTTTTTTCCAGAAGTGTTACTAAATTATCTTTACACTCTGTCTCTCTACTTATGCCTATTTTCAATGTTTGCATATAGTAGTCTACAAACAAAACTGCATTGAAACTATGAGTATGTCAATGTACTATGTCTACCACAGAGCTGAAATGTTCAAATCCAGCAGATGAACAACACAAGAATATACACAATCTCTCCACAGCATTATGTATGTGGCCTGGAAAAACTACCTTAAACTGTATTGCTGCCAAAAAAAAAAAAAAAACAGAATAGATGTCATTCTCTTTCTTAATGGGAAATAACATGAGTTAACATAATTCAAACCAAGATTGTTGTAGATCTATAAATAGCTCCCTATCATAACCGCTTTCCTCCAGGTCCTCTTGTTCTCAGTTAAATCATAACATCAAAAGAAGCAACATGTGGGAGGTCAAAATCACATGGATTACTCATATTTCTGTAATGGACACTCAAGATGAAATATGTATTTCCTCTCTTGTGCAAACATACATGTGGATACATTTTCAACATTGTCTTATAACACAACACAACAAAAAATGAAAAACAAGAAGTTCACCTGCTCAATACTTGGTTGTAATGGATTGTACAGGGCTCTGGACTCCACATGTTCTTTGATGAGCGGTAAGGTGTGCAAGACGTGGAGAGCCAAGCGCTGGTTCTCTGCTCCCCAGTGCTTGGTTGCAGGCAAGTTTTTCTCTGATTCAAATATGATAAGTCAAAAAGAGTTGTATAGTAGCTGTTGTGGTTTTCTCCTTGAAACATGGTATATGACAGAGTTGTAATAATAGTTGTCAGTGTTGGCTCAATTCAATACTAAAAACTCATACTATACAATTTTAATCTCTCATAAAAAAAAGCAAAACACTTTGTGAGAATCATGGTATGAATGATTATCAGTTATCCAGGATGAATTTAACACCAAGATACCCCCCCCCCCCAAGGGTAAAACAGAAACAAACAAATCAAACAAAACAAATTTGAACAAAAAAATGATTCAAGAACAGAATTTTTATGACTGAATTTAAATTTCACAAGGAAAGGCATTCTACACTGTACATTTCTGTATCCAAAATGCATTGGCAAAATACAAAACCCTCACATTCATAACATGGTAAACACTACTAAGCAAAGTTGACACAAACTGCACATTGAAAGATTCACTAACACTAAAAGATATACTCCTGGGCATTTGGACTCATAAATTCTAAGGTTTTCCTTGTGTTCAATTGCTAACACAGGAGAAAGATTTACCAATGCTGAAGCTTTGAAGCATATTAAAATAGACAATAATGTGAAATTAAGAGAAAAATAGCCTTCAAACTGAGAATATTTGGTCAGTGTATCAGAAGATGTTATTCACTGCAACCAAACCTCTGAGATTTAAACTAAAGGGGCTGTGAATTTAAATGAGCTTACTTGCCCATCACAGGGCATGGCAAAATTCAACAGTAGGCAGAATTATTGAAAACTCACCAAAATTAGCCAGTTTGTACTGTTTATTGCCAACTCTCACCGAAGTGGAACCATTGAACACAGGTCCTTCTATATGGTTCCTGAGGCAGTAAGACTCTAATATCTCTATAGGTTTCTGGCTGTCTCGCCACTGGTTGATACCACTTCTGCACGATACATTAACACAATGGAATGGATATGGAAAGTCAGTAAGAGGGCATTTATGGACATGAAACTGTGACATATACCTATATACCTCTACTATTAATATTACTTTCAAGTCTTCTCTTGGACTGAATACACATGGAAGGATGATTTCACTGTGGCATTTTCCTTTGGTAAAGTGCTTGTAAATTCATTAAACTCTGCATTATGGTACACACATTTTCTTTTGCTGACAAACTGTACAGATCTTAAGAACAAATTAGAGGAAAAATTATGCAAGCTTTTGACCCTTACATTCTTTCATATGTCATGAGCAGAACACAATGAACAGTTGTTTGCTTTTAATTGAGTTGTTGATGTCAGGCATTGCAGAAGTCCTTAAGTGCCCAGTTATATCCCGCTGATAACAATTATATTGTATTCATTGCAAAAAAAATTCTTTAGTATATTTGCAGAATATACTTTTAACTGAGGTGATTATATTTTTGGGGCCAAGACTGTGTATATGTTAAGGAACTAAGTATCACTTACTCCCAATAAGTTTTCTGCAGCCCACAAGTAGCCCTGAACTTGGTCAAGTATCTGTTCTCCAAATCAATAGTTGTCTCACCAATGGTATCATCAGAGCTCAATAAATCATAGTCCCTCACTCGCACTATCAGATCCTTGTTGAGGGGGATAAGAGCCTTTATCTCAAAGAGCCTGGCCAAATTATAAAAACGAAATAGCCAATAGTCACTTATTTAGGACTACATGTAGTTCCTTTTCCAGGCAAAATCGTCACAGAACTTGATAATATGCCAAATCACAGCAATTTATGAAATGTGCCTTTAAAGCTGTGCAAAAGAAAAAAAAAAGGTCTCTGGAGAATATGATGAGAAACAATCTGGACCCAACATTAGTCAATGACATCCGCACAAACTATTAAATGAATTAATATTCAACAATCACCAATAGGTATTCAAAAGTAAATTAATGTTATCTTTTTTTTTGTGTGCGAAACATATGAGAATTGATCACAGCCCAGAGGGTTGTAACTTTCACTGCGCTTAAAAGAAAGAGAGAAAAATCTCATACCTTCCAATAATTGGATTGATGCTGTTTGGAGTGTAGTCATCTCTTGTGTTCAACTTGGTTTTGCCCAGCTCCACCTCAACATAGGGATCAGCCTGAAAGATAATGGGAAATTAAATGTGAATGTTTTTAAAATAAATTCATACATGTCATCTCGTGGCCGTGAGTTTTACCTGATAGTTTGCGTATTTTCTCTTTATGAAACAATTCCATGAAATGGTAAAAGATTCCACTTTATTCAAACAATATCCATACACTTAAATGCATTTACCAATTTATCCAGTGATCTGGTTTTTCAGTACAATTGCAAAACGATATAGATAGGAGGGAGGGAAGGAGACTGTGGGCAAACATACCAAACCATTGGGATCTGACGGTTGTAAGTCCACTGCCTTGATGATGTAGACACGAACAATGCATTCCTCTGGATCACTGGCAGGTAGACTTTGGAAAATACGAGGAGGTAGAGGTTCAGAGGGATCTGGCGGCAGTGGATATACACGGAAGGATCCCTGTGAATGGAGATGGGTGAGAGGAAAAAAAAATTTCATTACAAAAATATTCTCAAATTTACACTACAGTAGTAGCATTTAAATTAAGATTGTGATAACAATTCTAAAAAAATATTATTCAATTAATTTTCAGACTGATATTATGATGAACATTGTGAAGACCACTATAGTTGAGAGTATATGTGCAAATAGACAAATGTTTAGCAAGAGACTGACATTAACATAAAGCTCACTGTAACAACTGCTGTCTTGTGAGTGGTTAGGTGGTTTTACTTTTAACTGAGGCAAATTAATTTAGCATAGATAATGGATAAATGTGTGGGCCCAGGCAAAAAAGTGGTTTAACTTCAAAATTGAAAAAACTGAACATTTCTAAGCATTTTGCTTTATATTTCATCCATTTCTGACAACTAGAACCTGAGAGATGGCAATTTTTGTACCATGTTGGTCAAAATATGCAAGAACAGGGAGATTCAGCTTTACAGATGAGGAAAGAAAAAAAGTGTGTATTCAATCTCGTCTTATGTAAATTAAGTAGAAAAGACCCATGGATCTACATGATGATGTAAGCCTTATGGAAGTCTGCTTTCTTCTATCCATGGCACTGATGATTTAATATTTATAAGCTTGACAGATTGTCAGCATTCTGACAGTGAACGTGAATGATCCTGCCATGAATCTATATTTACATTTAAGAGTCACAACTTTACATCATGGTCAGCGACAGATGTGCTGTAGGTGAAAACATAAAATAAGGGGCAGGATGAGACATCACAGTTTGTCAAAGATTGAGATTCAAATGGAAACAATAAGAGTGATGATCAAGTTGTGAATGACGGGCCGACGTGAAGGAGCTATGGGAACGAAATAAGCGTAGATTGTGGAGGTATCGTGAGTCGGGTAGTGTTACAAAAACATTTTAAAAAATATGTTTAGAGGCTCACTTCTGAGCTTTTTGCAGTGGCAACACATGCTAAACATGTTTTGGAAACTGATTATGATGGAAACTCAAAATCAGTAGGTAGGTCCCAAAGCCAATTTTGAGAGCCTGTCGCCCTGCTCATATGCCTGTGACTTTAGCCCGGTTTTCCCTTGGGCTACACAAATATGCTCCAGTACTCAATGCACTTTGCAAAAAAAAAATGTTCATGGTTATAACCATATGGTCATTTTCCAGTACTATCAGAGCGGACCACAACACTACTTACTGCATTCTCTCTTCTCAAGGCAGCTATAGTTGGAGTGACTACCAGTACATTATCACTGTGCAAAGGAACTATATGTGTTTACTGAGATATACTATATATATTAAAATTTGTAGCTTTTACAAATGAATTTTATACAAAAATATGAAATAAAGCTGTTCTTGCTTTTTGTGAATCCTTCAACTGATGTACTTGAAATTCAGAATAAATAAATTAAAGAGATAATGATTCAAGATCTGAATGTAAGTCAGCTCCAGCTCAAGCATGAAAATATTCTGAATTTGATAAAAGGATAAGAGCAGGTAAAGAAGCTACATATGTGATGTTCAAAATGTATGACACATATCCTCTGTCTATGAGAATTGAACAGAGCAGTCTGCTGGTACGAGGGCAGGCTGATAATTAAGTTCTGTTTGATCATAACTTTTTAATTTTCCACAGCATATACATAAATAATACATCAAACGAAAGCTTAACAACTCAGCTAC
>JBCAUA010066389.1:0-11149 GCA_038406235.1 Peronia verruculata
AACATGTGTTCTCTAAGAAGATTATGCCCAGTGCGGAGTCTAAAGATCTGGACTTGGTTTGCTCTTTCAAGTTTGTGTGTAAAACGATAGCTAATGTAATCAAAACATAAAATCGTTAACGGCATACAAGAGGGTACATATATTTCTTGAACATAGTAAGAGATGGGGGTTCCTTCTCTACATTTGCGAAAGGAGCAAGGGTGTAAAAATGCTGATATTTGACAATTTTCAACTCTCCATTTTCAGACTATTTCTTTTTTCATACACAGGTACATTCGATCAGAGCAAATCGATAGCTAATGAAATCAAAACATAAAATCGATAATGGCATAGAAGAGGGTACATATAAGTCTTGAAGATATAGACAGTTTTCGACTCTCCGTTTTAAGACTATTTCTGTTTTCATAAACTTTTACATTCGATCAGTGCAAATCGATAGCTAATGGAATTAAAACATAAAACCGATAATAACATACAAGAGGAGACAGATATTTCTTTAAGATATTAAAAGATGGGGGTTCCTTCTCTTCATTTGCGAGAGGTGCAAGGGTGTAAAGATGCTGAAAATTGAAAATTTTCCACTCTTTGTTTTTAAACTAACAAAAAATAAAATCAATAACAGCCTTTGACAATTTTGCACTCTCCGTTTTAAAACTGTCTCCTTTTTCATACACTGGTACATTCGATCTGTGCAAAACGATAGCTAATGTAATCAAAACATAAAATCATTAACGGCATACAAAAGGGTACATATAGGTCTTTAAGATAGTAAAAGATGGGGTTTCCTTCTCTTTATTTGCGAGAGGGGCAAAGTTTAAAGATTCTTATCACGGTTACTTTGCCACTTTAGCGGTATAACATATCTACAAGTTAATTCAGTACATTACCCGTGCCAAAATAAATTTGACAGTTTTAGACCTTTTGTTTCAAGACTATCTCTTTTTTCATACACTGGTACAGCCGATCAGTGCAAATCGATAGCTAATGAAAACAAAACATAAAATCGATAATGGCATACAAGAGGGTACATATAGGTTTTGAAGATAGTAAAAGATGGGGGTTCCTTCTCTTCATTTGCGAGAGGGGCAAGGGTTTAAAAATGCTGACATTTTTTTGACAATTGTCCACTCTCCATTATAAAACTAACTTTTTTTATACACTGGTACAGTCGATTAGTGCAAATCAATAGCTAATGGAATCAAAAGATAAAATCGATAACGGCATACAAGAGGGTACATATAGGTCTTGAAGATAGTAAAAGATGGGGGTTCCTTCTCTTCATTTGCGAGAGGGGCAAAGGTTTAAAGATGCTGACATTTGACAGTTTTAGACTTTTTGTTTTAAGACTATCTCCTTTTTTCATACGCTTGTACATTCGATCAGTGTAAATCGATAGCTAAGGTAATCAAAACATAAAATCAATAATTCCATACAAAAGGGGACATATATGTCTTGAAGCTAGTAAAAGATGGGGTTTCCTTCTCTTCATTTGCGAGTGGGGCAAATGTTTAAAGATTCTTAAATTTGAGAGTTTTGGACTTTCCGTTTTAAGACTATTTCTCTTTTCATAAACTGGTACATTCGATCAATGCAAATCTATAAAATCGTTAACGGAATAAAAGAGGGTACATATAGGACTGAAAGATAGTAAAAGATGGGGGTTCCTTCTCGGTAGCTAATGCAATCAAAACATAAAATCGATAATGGCATACAAAAGGGTACATATAGGTCTTGAAGATAGTAAAAGATGGGGGTTTCCTCTCTTCATTTTCGACACGTTTAAGGGTTTAAAGATGCTGACATTTGACAATTTTCCAATCTTCGTTTTTAAAGTAACTTCCTTTTATACACTGGTACATTCGGTCAGTGGAAATCGATAGCTAATGAAATCAAAACATAAAATCGATAACAGCATACAGGAGGGTACATATAGGTCTTGAAGATTGTAAAAGATGGGGGTTCCTTCTCTTTATTTGCGAGAAGGGCAAAGGTTTAAAGATTTGACAGTTTTTGACTTTCTGTTTTAAGACTATCTCTTTCTATATTCACTAGTACATTCGATCAGTGCAAATCGGTAGCTAATGGAATCAAAACATAAAATCGATAACGGCATAAAAAAGGGTACATATAGGACTGGAAGATAGTAAAAGATGGGGGTTCCTTCTCTTCATTTACGAGAGGTGAGAGGGTTTCAAGACGGACAAATTTGACAGTTTTCTACTCTCAGTTTTAAGACTTTTTCTGCCTTCATAAACTGGTACATTCGATTAGTGCAAATCGATAGCTAAAAGAATCAAAACATAAAATCGATAATGGCCTACAGGAGAGTACATATAGGTCTTGACGATTGTAAAAGATGGGGGTGCCTTGTCTTCATTTGCGAGAGAGGCAAGGGTTTAAAGATGCTGGCATTTGACAATATTCCACTCCCCGTTTTAAAATTTCTTTTTATACACTGGTACATTCGATTAGTGCAAATGGATAGCTAATGGAATCAAAGCATAAAATCGATAACGCCATAAAAGAGGGTACATATAGGTCTTGAAGATAGTAAAAGATTGGGGTTCCTTCTCTTCATTTTTGAGAGGGGCAAAGGTTTAAAGATGCTTAAATTTGACAGTTTTACATTTTCTGTCTTAAGACTATCTCTTTTTTCATTCACTGGTACATTCGATTAGTGCAAATCGATAGCTAATGGAATCAAAACATAATATCGATAACGGCATACAAGAGGATGCATATAGGTCTTGATGATAGTAAAAGATGGGGGTTCCTTCTCTTCATTTGCGAGAGGGGCAAGGGTTTAAAGATGATAAAATTTACACTTTTTGACTCTTCGTTTTAAGACTCTCTCTTTTTTCATACACTGGTACATTCGATTTTTCCAAATCGATAGCTAATGGAATAAAATCATAAAGTTGATAACGGCATACACGAGGCTACATATAGGTCTGGAAAATAGTAAAAGATGGGGGTTCCTTCTCTTCATTTTCGAGAGGAGCAAGGGTTTAAAGAGGCATAAATTTGAGAGTTTTGGACTTTTCTTTTTACAACAGTTACTGTCTCCATTTTCATACACTGGTACATTCGATCTGTGCAAATCGATAGCTAATGGAATCAAAACATAAAATCGAGAACGGCATACAAGAGGGGACATATAGATATTGGAGACAGTAAAAGATGGGGGTTCCTTCTGTTCATTTGCGAAAGGGGCAAGGGTTTCTATACGGTCAAATGTTGCAGTTTTCGACTCTCCGTTTTAGAACTATCTCCTTTTTCATACACAGGTACAGTCGATCAGTGGAAATCGATAGCTAATGGAATCGAAACATAAAATCGATAAGGGCATACAAGAGGGTACAGGTCTTAAAGATAGTAAAAGATGGGAGTCTCTTCTCTTCATTTTCGATAGGGGCAAGTGTTACAAGATGCTGGAATATGATTTTTTTGACTTTCCGTTTTAAAACTGTCTCCTTTTTTATATACTGGTACATTCGATCTGTGCAAATCGATAGCTAATTTAATCAAAACATAAAATCGATAACGGCATACAGACGGTACATATAGGTTTTTAAGGTAGTAAAAGATGGGGGTTCCTTCTCTTCATTTGCGAGAGGGGCAAAGTTTTAAAGATTCTGAAAATTGACAGTTTTCGACTCTCCGTTTTAAGACTATCACCTTTTTTCATGCACTGGTACATTCGAACTGTTGTTGATGGCTAATGAAATCAAAACATAAAATCGATAACTTCGTACACGAAGGTACATATAGGTCTTGGTGATAGTTAAATATGGGGTCCCGTCTCTTCGTTTTCAACAGGGGCAAGGGTTACAAGATGCTGGAATTTGACAGTTTTTGACTTTCCGTTTTAAAACTGTCTCCTTTTTCATATACTGGTACATTCGATCAGAGCAAATTGATAGCTTATGGAATAAAAACATTAAATCGATAATGGCATACAAGAGGGTACATATAGGTCTTGAAAATAGTAACAGATGGGGGTTCCTTCTCTTCATTTTCGAGAGGGGCAAAGGTTTAAAGATGATAAATTTTACACTTTTCGACTCTTCGTTTTAAGACTATCTTTTTTTTTTTTTCATATACTGGCACATTCGATCAGTCCATATTGATAGCTAATTTAATCAAAACATAAAATTGATAACGGCATACACCAGGGTACATATAGGTCTTGATGATAGTAAAAGATGCTGGTTCCATCTCTTCATTTTCGAGAGGAGCAAGGGTTTAAAGATGCATAAATTTGAGAGTTTTGGGCTTTCCGTTTTACAACTGTCTTCTTTTTCATACACTGGTACATTCGATCTGTGCAAATCGATAGCTAATGGAATCAAAACATAAAATCGATAACGGCATACAAGAGGAACATATAGGTCTTGAAGATAGTAAAAGATGAGGGTTCCGTTTCTTCATTTGCGAGAGGGGAAAAGGTTTAAAGATGCTGAAATTTGACAGTTTTCGACTTTCCTTTTTAAAACTGCCTCCTTTTTTATAGACTGGTACTATCGATCGGTGGAAATCGATAGCTAATGGAATCAAAACATAAAATTGATAACGACATACAAGAGGGCTCATATAGGCCTAGATGATAGTAAATGAAAGGGGTTCCTTCTTTTAAATTGCGAATGGGGAATGGGTTTAAAGATGTTGAGCTTTTACAACTTTCCACTTTCCGTTTTAAATCTATCTCCGTTTTCATACACTGGTATATTCGATCAGTGATATCGGTGGAAGGTGATTAAAATATAAAATCGATAACGGCATACAAGAGGGTACATATAGATCTTGGTGATTGTAAAAGATGGGAGCTTCTTCTCTTCATTTGCAAGAGGGGCACGGGTTCTAAATGCTGACATTTGACAATTTTCCACTCTCCGTTTTATAACTATCTCCTTTTTATACACTGGTACATTCGATCAGTGCAAATTGATAGCTAATGAAACGAAAATATAAAATCGATAACGCCATAAGAGAGAGTACATGAAGATAGCAAAAGAAGGCGGTTCCTTCTCTTCATTTGCGAGATGGGTAAAGGTTTAAAGATTCTGAAATTTGACAGTTTTCGACTTTCCGTTTTAATACTGTCTCCTTTTTCATACACTCGCACTATCGATCTGTTCAAATCGATAGCTAATTGAATCAAAACATAAAATCGATAACGGCATACAAGAGGGCTCATATAGGCCTAGTTGATATTAACTGAAATGGGTTCCTTCTTTTAAATTGCGAAATGGGAAAGGGTTTAAGGATGTTGGAATTTTACAACTTTCCACTCTCCGTTTTAAAACTATCTCCTTTTTAATACACTGTTATATTCGATCAGTTAAATCTGTAGATAATGGATGGAATCAAAATATAAAATCGATTACTTCATACAAGATGGTACATATAGGTCTTGAAGATTGTAAATGATGGGGGGTTCCTTCTCTTCATTGTCAAATGGGGAGATGGTGTAAAGATGTTGAAATTTTACAGTTTTCCACTTTCCGTTTTAAATTAATTATCTCCTTTTTTTACCCAGTTACATTCGATCAGTGGAAATCGAACGCTGATGGGATCAAAACATAAAATCGATAACGGCATAAAAAATGGTACATATAGGTCTTAAAGATAGTGGAAGATGGGTTCTCCTTCTGTTTATTTGCGAGAGGGCAAGGGTTTAAAGATGCTGAAATTTGACAGTTTTGGACTCTCCGTTTAATAGAGAGTTGAAAATTTGTCTTATTTCGGCATCTTTAAACCATTGCCCCACTCGCAAATGAAGAGAAGGAACCCCTATCTTTTAATATCTTCAAGACCTATTTGTACCCTTTTGTATACCGTTATCGATTGCATGTTTTGGTTCCATTAGCTATCGATTTTTACTGATCGAATGTATTAGTGTATGATAAAGGAGATTATTAATTTTAAAACTTGGAGTCGAAAATTGTAGAATTTCATCACATTTAAATCTTGCCCCACTCGCAAATGAAGAGAAAGAATCCCAATCTTTTACTATATTCACGACCTATATGTACCCACTTATATGCCGTTATCAATTGTATGTTTTGGTTCCCTTATCTATCGATTTAAACTGATCGAATGTATTAGCGTAAGAAAAAGGAGATAGTCTCAAAACGGAGAGTGGAAAACTGTCAAATTTCAGCATTTTTAAAAACTTGCCCCACTCGCAAATGAAGAGAAGCAATCCCTATCATTTACAGTCTTCAAGACCTATATGTACAGTCTTGTATGATGTCATTGGCTGTATTTTTTTTTCCATTAGCTATCGATTTTCACTGATCGAATGTATAAGTGTAAAAAAAAAGTGATTGTCTTAAAACGGAGAGGAGCAATTTTGTCACTTTTCAGCATCTTTAAACTTTTGCCCCACTCGCATTTGAAGAGAAGGAACCCCCATCCTTTAATATCCACAAGACCTATATGCACTCTCTTGTATGTCGGGATCGGTTGTATGTTTTGGTTCCAATAGCGATTGATATTCACAGGTTGAATGTATAAGTGTAAGAAAAAGGAGATATTTTTTAGTCTGAGATTTGTAAGTTAACAAGTTGTCACTTTTCAGCATCTTTAAACGCTTGCCCCGCTCGCAACTGAAGACAATTGGCCCCATATTTTACTATCTTCAAGACATCATCGGTTGTATTTTTTGTTCCATTAGCTATCCATTTTCACTGATCGAATGTATCAATGTATGAAAAAGGATAATAGTCTTAAAACGGAGAGTGGAAATTTGTCTAATTTCAGCATCTTAAAACCGTTGTCCCCCTCGCAAATGAAAAGAAGGAAACCCCATCTTTTACTAACTTCAAGACCTATAGGTATCCTTTTGTATGCCGTTATCTTTTGTCTGTTTTGATTCCATTAGCTATCGATTTTCAATGATCGAATGCACCAATGTATAAAAAAGGAGATCTTTTACTATTTTCAAGACCTATCTGTAAGCACTTTTGTGCCGTCATCGATTGTATGCTTCTGTTCCATTAGCTATCAATTTTTACTGATCGAATGTATCAGTGTAAGAAACAGGAGATAGTCTTAAATCGGACAGTGGCACATTATCAAATTTCATCTTCTTAAAACTCCTGCCCCACGCGATAATATCTTTTACTATCCTGAAGACCTACATGTGCCCTCTTGTATGCCGTTATCAATTGTATGTTTTGATTCCATTAGCTATCGATTTTAACTGATCGAATGTACCATTGTATGATAAAGCAGATAGTCTTAAAACGATCAGTCGCAAATTGTAAAATTTAAGCATCTTAAAACCCTTGCCCCATTCGCAAATGAAGAGAAGGAACCCCCATCTTTTACTATCATCAAGACCTATTATGTACCTCTTGTATGCCGTTTTTGATTATATGGGGGTTTTTTCCATTAGCTATCGATTTGCACTGATCGAATGTACCAGTGTATGAAAAGGCAGACAGTATTAAAACGTAGAGTAACAAACTGTCAAATTTTGGCATGTTTAAACCCTTACCCCACTCGCAATTGGAGAGGAACAACCCCCATCATTTACTATCATCAAGACCTATATGTACCCACTTGTATGCCGTTATCAATTATATGTTTTGATTCCATTAACTATCGATTTAAACTGATCGAATGTATTAGTGTAAGAAAAAGGAGATAGTCTTAAAACGGAGAGTGGCAAACTGTCAGATTTCAGCATCTTTAAATTAAAAACTTGCCCCACTCGCAAATGAAGAGAAGCAATGCCTATCATTTTCAGTCTTCAAGACCTATATGTACCGTCTTGTATGATGTTATCGGCTGTATTTTTTTGTTCCATTAGCTATCGATTTTCACTGATCGAATGTATCAGTGTAAGAAAAAAGTGATAGTCTTAAAACGGAGAATGGCAAATTGTCAAATGTCAGCATCTTTAAACCTTTGAACCACTCGAAAGTTAAAAGAAGGAACCCACATCTTTCATTATTTTCAAGCCCTGTATCTGTCCTCTGGTCTACAGTAATCGGTTGCATGTTTTGATTTCATTAGCGATCGGTATTTATTGGTCAAATGTATACGTGTAAGAAAAAAGGAGATAGTTTTTACTCGGAGAATGGCAAGTTGTCAAAATTCGGCATCTTTCAACCTTTGTCCATCTTGTAATTTAAAAGAAGGAAACCCCATCTCTTGGTATCTTCTAGACCATCACGTACCCTCTTGTATGTCGTCATCGGTTGTTAGATTGTTTTCATTAGCGATCGATAGTTACTGGTCGAATGAGTAACTGTAAGAGAAAGGAAATTGAGAGGCGAATGTTGTCAAATTTCGGTATCTTAAAACCCTTCCCACAATCGCAAATGAAGAGAAGGAAACCCCTTCTCTAACTATCTTCAAGACCATTCTTTATCCTCTTGTATAATGTCATCGGTTCTTCGTTTTGGTTCCATTAGAGATCGATAATTTTTACTTGGAGATTGTCAAGTTGTCAATTTTCGGCATCTTTAAACCCTTACCCCTCTAGCAAAGAAAAAAAAAGGATCTCCCGTCCTTTAGAATCATTAGGTCCTTTATGTACCCTCTTGTAGGCCGTCATCGGTTATTACTTTTGATTCAATTAACGTTCGATATTCACTGGTCGATAGGATCAGTTTAAGAAAAGGAAACAGTTTTTACTCGGAGATTGGTAAGTTGTATTTTCTGCATCTTGAATCCCTTGCCCCTCTCGCAAATGAAGTGAAGGAACCCTGATCTTTTATAATCTTAGGGACCTTTATGTACCGTCTTGTACGACGTCATCGGATGTTACTTTTAGTTCAATTACCAATCGATATTATCTGGTGTCGAATGTATTAGTGTAAGATAAAGGAGATTTTTTTTTTTTTTTTAGAGACTTGCAACCAGTCAATTTTCAGCATCTTTTAACCCTTCCCCCCGATAGTAAATGTAGTGAAGAAACCCCAATCTTTAAATATCTTCAAGGCCTTTACGTACCCTCTTCTATACTGTTATCGTTTTTTAGATTTGTTCAAATAGCGATCCACATTCACTGTTCGAATGTATAAGTGTATGAAAAAGGAAATAGTTTTAAAACGGATAGGAGAAGTCAAATTCTGGAATATTAAACCATTGCCCCTCTAGTAAATGAGAGGAGAAACCCCCATCTTTTAGTATCATAAAGACCTTTATGTACCCTCTTGTATGCCGTCATCAGTTGTTAGTTTTGGTTCCATTAGCGATCGATATTCATTAGTCGAATGTTTAAGTGTAAGAAAAAGGAGATAATTTTTATTTGGAGACAAGAAAGT
Organism: Peronia verruculata; assembly: GCA_038406235.1. Lineage (NCBI taxonomy): Eukaryota > Metazoa > Mollusca > Gastropoda > Systellommatophora > Onchidiidae > Peronia > Peronia verruculata. Next base: position 9,282 of record JBCAUA010066389.1, read on the forward strand.
TTTCAATTTTTGCCTTCTTTAAATCCTTCCCCCTCTTGAAAATGAAGTGATGGAACCCCCATCTTTTAGTATATTCAAGATTTTTATGTACCCTCTTGTATGCCCTCAAAGATTGTACGTTTTTGTTCCATTAGTGATCGATATTCACTGGTCGAATGTATCAGTGTAAGAAGAAGGAGGGTGACAAGTTCTCAATTTTCGGCATCTTTTAACTCTCAATTTTCGGCATCTTTTAACTCTCAATTTTCGGCATCTTTTAACTCTTACCCCTGTCGAAAATGAGGAATACGAACCTCCGTCTTTTACTATCTAAGAGACCTTTATGTACCCTCTTGCATTCCGTCATCGGTTGTATTTTGTTTGTTTAAATGGTTATTGATATTCACTGGTGTAATGTACCAGTGTGTAAAAAAGAAAATAGACTTAAAACGGAGAGTGGCGAGTTTTCACTTTTCGGCATCTTTAAACCCCTGACCCTCTCGAAAATGTAGAGAATTAACACCCATCTTTTAGTATCTTTAGACAGTTTTGTACCCTCTTGTTCATCGGTTTTCAGTTTTGGTTCCGTTAGCGATCGATATTCACTGATCGAATATATCAGTGTAAAAAAGAGGATAGTCTTAAAACGGAGAGGGGCACGTTGTCACATTTTGGCATCTTTTAAATCCTTCACGCACTCGCAAATGAAGAGAAGGAAAGCCCATCTTTTAGTATCTTCAAGACCTTTATGTACCAACTTGCATACCGTTATCGGTTGTTAGTTTTTGTTCCATTAGCGATCAATATTCACTGGTCTTATATATTATAAGCTTACGAAAAAGGAGATAGTTTTTACTCGAAGATTGTCAAGTTGTCAATTATCGGCATCTTCAAACCCTTGCCGCTCTCGAAAATGAAGTGAAGGATCCCCCATCATTTACTATCATCAAGACCTTTATGTACCCTCTTGTATGCCGTCATCGGTTTTTTGTTTTGGTTCCATTAACGATCGATATTCACTGGTCTAATGTATCAGTGTAAGAAAAAGGAAATAGTCTTAAATAATATGTGTCTTTGTCTAACTTGATGGAGATTATCTCGTCCGCTACCTAGTTTTTGTTGTCTCGTCCTGAGTCTTTTTGTACGTAGGTCTCCTTGAGGGCTGCAGGCTTAATCAGCCACTTGCACGATGCCTCAAATACTGATTTCTTTCTCTCTCACATACATACCCACAGACATAATTTATGACATGCTTTGATGCCAAGTCAGTTTGATTTTAAATACAGTATATTTATTGATATTCAAAACCTCAAATTCCACCCAATTCTCTCTTCAATGAGAAGATACTGTTGTGCAACCTGTTTACTTCACACTATTCAAAACTACAGTTGTTGACCGTATTATGTTATGACATCAGAATATATGTATAAATAAGTACGTAACTTGACCCCTTCATAATTGACGAGGTTATCCTACTTCCCAAACAAATTGTATTGCAATTTCCGCCTTATGAGAACAATTTCTACTACTTCGTGACCACAAACACCACCGTGCATGAATAATTACTGACCATTTGCTTTTGAAATTTTCTGAGATGTGAGAATAGGCAGGCGCAATTGAAAGAGCTCTCGGCGTTATATTAGCCCAGTGACCCACTACGTCAACAGCAACTATTGTGTTCAGGACTAGAGTTATTCATTAGTGAATTGACGTTGTAATGAAAATATTCCTCAACTTACGCAACGTACACAGGCTGCAAAGGCAATTGTACTCATTGAGAAATCGATCAGATAGACAGACAAACAGACAGACAGAACGATAGATAGATAGATAGATAGATAGATAGATAGATAGATAGATAGATAGATAGATAGATAGATAGATAGATA
>JBCAUA010066400.1:0-11148 GCA_038406235.1 Peronia verruculata
CCGGGAGAATCCTGTCTCTTAGGATTGAAAGGCTGAAACCCCCCCCCCCCCCCAAAAAAAAAAACCTGCAGCCGGTGAAAGCCTGTCATCGGTGGGATGTCTCCCATGGAGTGCCATCCTCGACATTCCAGAATTGACATGTCTTCTCTCTCTCTTCTTGCTCCTGTCTTCTGTCCCACTTTCTTTCCTCTCTTCTTCTCGACGTGTAAACGTATCTTACCGTGCTTGACACAATATAGGCGCAATGAATGGTGCTGGTGTGTCGTTAAACCCCAAACAACACAACAACACACACCCATTCAAATTTCTTGGTCCCTTTCCCATTTAAAAAAAAAGAAAGAAAGAAAACGGCCCGATTTAGCGATACTAGATATCTTACAATAACTGAAAAACCAAAAAGTCCTGGAATCAGAAGAAAAATATCTGTCTTTAAAGAACTCAGTTTATCTTAATACGTGTACAAGTAAGTATCGGACAATCGGACCGGAGGATCGTCCCGTTTGTTTCAAGGGAGTTTTCTTGTTAATAGCTGTTTTTGAACTCATATGCACTTTGCCATATAATCTCTGGGGCAAAATGTAGCAAGTGAGGTCAAGAGAGGCGTTGATTTTAGTTTTGCTGTTGTTGAAATGTATTATGTGCACCTTACCGCATCATGCTTTCTCATAATCACCTAATGTTTGAGAAGTGTATAAGTGGCCTTATCACCACCGTGCTCAAAATGTCTTACACGATACATCGCTAATCTTTGATCATTCTCTTTCGTAGACCTCTGTGTGATTTAAATGACCAGAGAATCAGAATATTTTTTTTTTCTTAGGCATATATTTTAAGACAGTGAAGATCAAGTTCAGGGTACCAACATTAGACGTGAGATGGCTTGTTGTTCAACACCTCTTTACTTGATGCAGATATCGGAACTCATTCACACTAGTTTTTCCTCGATTCATCTATTCCGTGCTATCTCATGCTTTCCTTAGTTTTAGCCGAACATACGGTAGCGGGCTTGCAAATCTTGAATAACGCTTACTGACCTATGCATGTGTTCAAAATCTCATATCATAATTTTGACCTGCATTAATAAATGTTAATGAATGGCATCAAGCCCATATGAAGAACACACTACAAGTTACCATGGTAATGTAGGCCTATATGAAATATAAACATTGTCATCCCAATCAACATTAAAGTTGCACATTTCTTTGGTCACAGATTGCGACATGGCAGGCAAGGCGGCAGCTGGAGGCATGTCAAAGAAGTTCTTCAGGCTGGCGGGAATCGAATAGTTTTTGTGGACGGTGGGTTAATTAATGGATAGCTTACATGGTGGATGGTAGAATTTAAGAATGACCAACTGTAGTAAATGGTGGTGGAGTTCACTGGAAATCATTTGAAAATAATGGTGGAATGGGATGTTGCCAATTTAATGAATAGGAATTAAAGGATAGTTCCATATCAAACCCCAGAAATAACATCCAGATTCTAGATGTATACAGTACTTCAAAGCCTATGTGTGTTGTAATAAGACTACACTGAACTAAAGGTATGGGTTAGGACATGAAGCAGATGATAGAGATGAAGTTGGTTGAAGGCTGGTAATGAATGATTATACCGAAGATGGCAAAATGAATCAGCTAACAAGTGATGAACTGTAAGGTGAAACGTCATAATGGTTAGAAATTATTGGTGGTGGCAAAACATAAGTTTATGAACTTTATACTTTATGCTCTGGATAGCAATGGGAATTTTGTAGTTGTTAAACTTGTGTTTTATGTAGGTATGAATTAAATGATATGGCCCACAGCATTCAAACTACATGTAATAAACAGTATCTAGTTGATCATAGCGGGCAACTGGTACAACAAAGATATACATTGTAAATAAGTTTTTAAAAAAACCCAAAAAACACAGATATTGTCTACACAGTAACATTTTTTTTTTCAAGTTTTACAGGGACAAAAGAGTGGATCATACAGACAATTACATAATCATATCGTTAAAATGTCAGCTTTAAAGGTAATGATTAAGTAATCATTCATGACAATCTCTAGTTTTGTAAGTTCTTATGAAATGAATGTCTCTGCAAACCTAGGTCAAGTGTCTGCAGACGACTTGTTGAAGATAGACCAAATCCCAGGAGGCCATCTTATTTTGCCTGCAGTAGATAACTGTCGAGGTACTCCGAGTCCGAGACTGATCCAACAAATGAACCGACTGAATGAGAACAGCATCGCCATCGGCAAAGATCGACCAGAACAACAGGTGCCAAGTAAGTAGATGATTGCTGAGCATATTGTTTAAATACATATGTATAAATCAGTCAACAGTAAATTATAAAATTCTATGGAGATGGACTGACGTCATACATCTGCAGTCAGGCTCACCCAATTCATACTTAACATGACCTTTGATAGTCTGTGCTCAACACAAGAGGAATTTATTTTAACATTGTCAGAGGTGAAATTGAGATAAATAAAAGTAGAATTTGAATCTATAGTTAAAAAAAAAAAAAACCAAAAATTTCAGTGCTATGCATCTGTGTCCCTTTTATATCCTGCTGAAAACGATATTTCCTTTGTTTTTTTAGCCTTTTTGTAGGGTAAGTTTCGATAACACTCACATAATCATCTTCTAATGAAATAAGAGTATAAGGTAGCACAGGAAAGTTTGTGTCAAAGAAAAAGAAAAGTGGAAGGAAGGGTGGCATGAAGTGATTACAGTGAGTTTATGAGTGTGGACTGAGATGCGAGCAAACCAAAAACAAAAGGAACTGATACATTTAAAACAACAAGTCAATAGGCTTATATCTATGTACTGACATGCTGTTTCAACAGTTTAGGACAGGAGACTTTAGTCTGAATGGACTGATAAAAGCACTAGATATGTGGCGTTCAATTTCAACATTACAAGATCATCAGTCTAAATCCTTATTTTGACAGTTACATTTTGGTCTATATGATTCAATTTTTATTATGATGATATACAAATAAGGAACATTTGCAGAATAGGCCTACATGTACCTATATTTGGCTAAGAATGAAGTGGTATTTACATCTATATTTAAAGCCAGCAATTTTTAATGTTATATTTTAATCTGTCTATAAATTAAGATCAATTTTTTTTATTTGTGTATGTGTGTGATAAATCCTCTTGACAAATCGCGAACAAAGAACCACTAAAAAGTAAAGCATATTAAATGAGTGCAGTAGAATTGTTTAAAAAAAAAAAAAAGAAAAAAAAAAGAAAACTTAAAAAATGTTGCTGTGTAGACAAAGTCTATGTTCTATTTTATTCATACATGTAATACATGTATCTTTATTTGTACCAGTTGCCCGCTATGATCAACTAGATGCTCAGACTGGTCTGGAGAAAAACAACTGGAACATCATGCGCTAACACTACAGAGGGAACCTACAGAACCTCTTATTTATTGAATTGTGTCATTAATAATGATTTGCATGGATTTTAAAATTGTGTTGATTTTTAAATTATTTCCTCTCTTCCTATCAGTATTAAAAGGGAGAAGGCGAGAAATGAGGAAGACAGACAGAAAGTTCCTCCCACTGAGAATATTTTTTAACTTCCTGTATTGCATCAGGAATATAATTTTTCATGTCAATATTTTCCATTATTATTGAACAAAAAATGAAAAATATGGAAACTAATTTCAAATTCAATTGCATTCTTCTATGATTTCAACAAAATGTATGAAGCAATTAATTCAGAAGAATTGTTTATAATTTATACTTCAAATTTATCTATCCATTGAAATAAAGAAAACTGATTGTAAACAAATCTGTACATGTATATGCTTAAGAAATTCATTTATTAGTCTATTTAATTCCATTTCCATACTTATGTATAGTATTAGTTTGTACCAATGTTTAGTTGTGTGCTGGTCATTTCATATGGAGCAAACATTAACAAAAAGTTACATGTACATGTAGTTACAAGGGACACAGTCATAAATTTATCCTCTTGAGTGGCATGAGCTGTGAATGTTTGCTGCCAGAATTGTTTACACAATGTCCACTTGCAGTGCTTTTCTTTGTGGCTAGCACATACATACATGTATTTATTATTTATTTCAGCAGTTGTAGTTGGTCCATGCTGCTGTAATTGTGTTAATGCACTCAGGCAAAAAAATGTGAAGCCCCTCCCCCCCCCCCCTCCTGCACATGCAGAAACACAATTTAACTGTGAAGTACTTCATATGGATTGCTTTGTCTAAATTGTGAATGACATGGACAGGTATATCTACTTTTTAAGCAGATGCTAATAAACTGCACAAAACTAAATATGACATTTAATGCAGAGAACATGTTTAGATTGGGGGTTTTGTTATCAGCTATGGAAGCTGTGCTGCTCTATCTCAAACAGAATATTACTTTAAGGTTGATTCTTCAATGATAACTTTGTGTGAACACAGGTGCCTGTATAATTTACTACATACTTTTTGTTCTTTAATTCCAACAATTACTATCACTACATTTGAAAACTGGAGTGATTCATTCATGTACATAGTGTATGGTGATATCATTGTACTTCTGTCCACTCTACATTTGTTTCTTTGTCTCAAATTTGTCAAACTGACAGTGATAATGGTGATACAATGTATAATATACAGGGGCGCAAAAATCACCAACTCCCACACTTGCTACTCATAGCATCATGCAGTTGTTCACTGCTTGTATCCAAGCCGACGATATACAGTTTGAGCATCATTATTAAAATCATAATTTATGTTTCTTTCAAATGCTCACTCTGTAGTTTTTAGTATAAATAAAAATTAGTGGAAGTTTTCAGATTACATTTTACTTTAATCATTGATGACTTTTGTGTCACCTAGTAATATTTACATAAATATTTGCCTATTTGCTGCCTACTGTATACATGTACATGTATATTGATACTGATATCTAAATTTATTATTTTTGTCACAGTATGATTAGAAGCTCATGAGCATCTATGTATGCATAGTAATTAAAGAGTGTAGAGCACACATTCAGTGATCATTTATATGTGTCACTGAACATCTCTAGAAGAGCATATTATTTTGCTGTAACAGTAAATCTGTTCAACAGATGTATTTTTATGGACTTACGAGTATATGATTTATTGGATACTCTAAATTGGTATTGTTCATCACTGTAAAAGGAGTGTTCTGTTCAATTTATTTATCACCTGAACTCCAGTCTTGCCAAACAAGACTGGCAGGCCCAGGTGCTTCAACTTCATGCCTTTCAATATTAAATTTTCTAAATAATGTTTGTCCAAATCTCACCTCATTGGAGTTACTGTAATTTGTTGTTTGGTTGTTGATACATTCCAGTGACTAAAAATGTCAGTATTATGTTATACAGTATTACTCCCATCTTGGCATATATGTCTTTCGACCAGGGCAAATGAACTGGAAGTCTCACTGGGCAATGAGGGTATTTGGCCATTTTTGGATACTTTCCGACTAAGATACTAAATTTTTTTATTGTTTTCACAAAACGACAATTTAACCTTTTTTAGTCTGAAAAAAAGAAATACATGTAGTTTGGTATTATAATCAGAAAAAAGTGAAAAACAGTCAACAATGGCTGTGACTTGAACTCACCCTCTGCGACTTGTGACTCATTTGCCGCGGGCGCAAGACATACATGTATATATCATCAAATTTCAAATATCAATAGATTTGATAAAACGTTTACTAAGACTTCTCTTTATAGCCCAGTCTGGTATGATACATGATCTGTATACTGTATATGTGTCATATTTACTTTGGCGCTCTGAAGTCTACTAATTTAACTGAATCATCTGATTTTCATGCGAATAAAATCAGAAATTCTGAACATTAACTTTCTTGTTATTGTCTTTTCTCAATGCATATTACTTGAGATTGTCATGAGAATAGAAAAAAGAACCCCCCCCCCCCAAAAAAAAAAATGAGAAGAGAAAGAAGAAAAAGACAGGGAGGGACAAGAGAAGGAAAAAAGAGGCTGAGAAAAAGAGAGGGGCAGAGAGCAAAACAGGGAGGGAAAGAGAAACAGACAGAGAGGGAGAGAAACAAAATGAAGATTGAGCACACAGATACAGTAAATGAAACAGCTGAGAAAGGATGAAATAATGCAAAACACAACAATCAAAAACTTGAGGCACAAAAGGGATGACACAATAAACCATCACACTGATTATTTATCTCCGGATTAACAATTTATTTCACAAATTGTACAACAAATAATCTGAAATGTAATCACTTCTGAACAATCTTCAACACAATAATCATTTGTAAAATAATCTGAAATCTAATCACTTTTGAACAATTTTCAACACAATAATCATTTGTACCAAACATTCTCATCCTCAATGATATCACCTCAAAGACTCATTCATCAAACAAACCAGGCTTGAGTGAAATGAAAAAAGATATGATCACAGATCAATTCCTTCACTTTTTTTCAGACAAACCAATAAAAGAATGATGGTGGACAAGATTCATGCCTGTATTTGGTGCTTCCTAGTCTCTCACAGCCCTGACAAATAATGAAATCTTGCAAATACAGGCAGATCATTTTAATCCATTCAACACAAGTATATATATTGTGCCCACTTTTCCTTTCAAACAGTTTCTTTCACTGGTTCACTTTAAGAGCTGGTTGCTTTGCCATTTGCTGTAGAGACAATTGCTTGGCTCTTTTCTTAGCTTCCTCTGCTAGCACGCTGTTCTTCTCTGTGCCATGACCATAACGATACATCAAACTTAAATTATTGCAGGCTGCCATAGAGCCAAGCTCACAGCCTCTTCTGGATAAATCATAAGCTTGTTTAAAGTCTTTTCCAACATGGGTCCCTGTCAGGTAATACGAGCTTAATCTAAAACATGATTCACTATCGCCCAGTTCACAGGCTTTCCTAAATAAAGCCATGGCTTTGTCAATGCTGTGCTCACCACCCACTTTCTCTGTCAATCGTAACTGTGCCGCATTACAACAGCCAGCCCCATGTCCCAAGTCACAGCTTTTCTCATAATACATCAATGCAGTGGGGAAATCTGGCTTTTCATCAGGCAAACCTGAAATAATTGACAAATAAAACAGTAAATTGGTAAATAAAACATTTTGTGTTTGATTAGAAGCAAATAAAAGAGTTTTAACTTTATTCACAATCAATGACTCAATAACATGTACATAGCATTGTCTGAGAGTCATTTTTCAAATTTATTTGGCCTGTGACACAGCCAGTCCTTTACACCTAACCATATTACATCTAGTTAATGATACAATGAAAATAAAATGAAAAAAAAAAATATAACTCAGAGGTTTACATGGGATCTCAGTACCCAGTACCTTTGAAGGTGGAAAAATTTGCTTGGAAAAATGAGAAGCAAAGTCCTATACCTTGAACAGTAGATCTAGTCCTCTATTGTGTTTTTTCTTATTGGAGTAGAAAATGTAAATGTAATCACTATGAATAAGGTTTGATTACTGAAAAAGGAATGTGTCCATCACAATGACAACAATTTGGACTGAGATTGATACAAAAAGGATTTCTCTTGCTTTGTAAAGTGGGAATCTGTATCAATTATATGAAATGAGACATAATAACATAAAAATATTTGTAAGCAACAATGCCACTTGTTTTGATTTTTTTTCTCAGCTGCGCAAACTATTAACATACATGTGACAAAGAGAGAAAAAAACTCAGACAAATCAAACCTTTCACAGTTTAATAATCAGTAAGTCTAGTTGATGACCAACAATATCAAAGAAAATCAGCTCTGACATTAGAATTGGTGGCCAAATACTAGAGACTGTTCAGAGCTTCAAATGCTTAGGTTCAGTGGTGACTGAAGGATCAAAACAAGAAATAATGTCCGGGATTGCCCAAACAATTGGTCCGTTGAGAAAGCTCAAGACCATATGGAAAGACAATAACATTGCACTCTGTTCCAAAATCAGACCAATGCATTCCTTGGTCTTTTCAATCTTCCTGTACACAAGGAGACATGGACCCTCACAGCAGAGTTAGAGGGAAAGATACGTTAAAGAAATGAGATGCTTCTGAAGATTTTTGAGAATCTCCTACAGAGATCATGAGTGAGGAAATGAAAGCCTTCTCACTACTGTGTAAAAAAGCAAACAGATAGTACGGCCACATAACAAATCAACTGGACTTACAAAGATTCAGGGCATTGTACAACAAGAAAGGAGACTTACAAAAATACTTTTATCAGTCTGTACATTACAAATAATGCATGTACTTTGTATCATGTTCCAGATCATTAACAAATACTACTTTGATGTACTTTTAGCAATATCATCTATGCAGGCCGTAAGCTTTTCAACCATGCTCCTTGTCTTGACCTTTAGCCCAGGTCGGCAGTGAAATCAATGTTGAGGGTCAAAATGGTTGATTTTGCGTTCTAGCAATATTTTCATTCTTTGACCTCTTGATAGTATGGAAAGCATTTTTTGGTCAAAAGTTGATGTTGAGGACCTAAAACTGCCGTTATTGCACAGTGGGGTAAGTCCATAATTATGTATTTTTTTCTCAAAATGCCCTCATTTCATAGCCCTGAAATGCAACTTTGCATGGCTAGAACCCTTCAAATTTAGTATCAAGACAAAACCTCTTTCCTCTCAACTGGCAGTAACCTTTCCTTCCTTAAACATAATTTTCCATGCCCAAACACCCATCCATTTTCATAAGGAGGTGAGAAACATACACAGTCCATTCTCCCTTCATAGTACATTACTTCCATATACATGTATATATGGAAGTATCACGTGTGACCTGTGCATTGGCTGATGAGCGAAGACTGACTGTCTCTACTGACTCGATGTGTGCAACTAATTTATTTCAAGGTCGTTTCCGCTTGAAAACAATACTCTGGTGAATGTTATGCTGCTTAGTGTCTTCATGTTGTTAGTGTTAGAAAAACAAACTAAGAGGTAGGCTATCAGGAAGAACGCAAGAGCCAGAAGGAAGAGAAAACTGGAAGGGGGTCCTAGCCGTGTTCTTGGAGAATTCTGAAGGCAAATAATCACCTCAGACAGATAGTATCACGGGAAAAGAGGCTAAACTCACTATAATTTTAGAAAATTGTGATTTACTTGAAATTTGCTTATATTGGAATAAAATCCACATTTTGTAAAATCTGTCCATGGGGTTTATTAGGAAGTGTGCAGCAACGTAATAAAAAGATTTTGTCTGATGTTTTTTTTCAAAATTCGATAATTTTTTGTGTGTGTGAAAATTTGCATATATGGAATTTTTTAAAAATAGGGAAAAAATACACTTTACAAGATATCAAAAAAAAAAAATTAAAAAAAAAATGATCAAATAAAATCTTTATGCTGGATGACAAAATATATCTGCAAAATTTGGTGGTTTTATAACTGACGGTTTATGAAAAATATGGGTTGAAAAGTAGGGGGAAAATCCAAAATGGCAGCTGTTGAAGAATTTTCACGAAAAACTACCCTTGGGTAAATGACGAACATATTCCAATCTATTTATTTTACAGTATTAAAAGAGTGTTTAACTCAGAAATGCGGATTTTGGCTTTCATTGACAAAGCATCATTTATGAAATACTATACATAAAGGAAAAATTTTATTACATTCATTAAGTTACCAGATATGTCTTTCAACCTTCTGCAGATGATCATCTTGCAAATATAGTACACTCATCATATCAAATAATTTCAAGACCTTTTTTTTTAAAAAGACATGCTGGTTTGCATGACAAAAATTTATGAGTGAGGTCTGTTTTAAAAGCGTGTTTTCAGTCTTTTCATTTTTCAAAATGTTTTAATCACAGAACACTGATAACTGGTACAGCATACATAGACAAACACGACAGTGTATCCAGTGTTGTTGACTCATTTCCACCATGTGCAACCATCCATTGAGTGTCCGTTGATGAAGTCACAAGGGGCAAGATCATATTGCAATATGTATTCCATCATGACCATGCACCAACTCACACTATCAGGCAGGCAAAAGAGGACTTGCAATTGGGAATTACTGCGACATCCTAGATATTCCTCTAGACCCTGCCCCCTGTTGTTTCATTATTTTATCTAAAGTCAAAGAACTTTGAGGACAAAGGGCAAAGATATAACTTGGTTACAAGAGATGTTTGGACAAAACTACCTCTATCAAAGTTGCTGAACAATTTGCCCAAATGTGGCAACAATGGTGGATTTTCCGTTGTGTAGTCGTTATCTGAAATGTCTGTTGTACTGGCGGGGATTGTTTTTTGATCAGCGTTGTAACTTCCCTCTACCTAGCACAAGGGTTGTTGAAGAAACAGTGTAAAGAAGGAAAAAAACTCACTTTTCTTCTTATCATTTGAAAACTGATCACAAAAAAAAATTGCTAAAATTATTAGATATGAAGAAAACAGTTTCCTTATACAATGAGTTTTTTTGTTTTGGTAATTTTCTAATGCACATTTTAAACAGAGAATGTAGAAGTCATTTATTCCCTCTCCAAGCTGCTTGTTCAACACCCTTGTATCTGACAAAGGGAAATAATAAAGCTGGTCAAAAATAATCTCCATTATCAATATTCTGCACAAACTTTTTAAGATATGAAAGACACAATTTACTTTTGAAATGGACCTCGTATCCAGTGTTGAACTGAGGATCTTTGTCAGACCAAGTGCACAACATGTAATACAGACACAAACATACAGGACTGAGTCATTTTGAAACAACAATGATAATTTTGCTATTCAAATACCTTTCCCTGTCAATAAACACTGGCCATATTTGTAGCAACTTTTAGGATATTTGTTGTTTTCACAATTGTCCTTATATATTGGAAGAGCTGATGTGATGTTGTTCTTGACATTTTCTCTGAATTCAGCCAGTCGATGGCATCCTAAAGGTGAAAGATAAAGAAAACAAAACAAGTTGTTATGTTGATGATGAGCATAAATTAATGACATTGACAAAAAACAACAACAACAAAACAAAACAAAACAAAAAAAAAAAAAGGAAAGAAAGCTCACTAAAATAACACTCTATGCTTATTTCAAAATCAAGTAGTTCTGTTGATCATCGTAATACACGTAAATATATCGCTGGTGGAGTGATGAAACCTCGTAACCTCAGAAAGGAAAATTTTACAGGAGAGACAAAAAACTGATTTA
>JBCAUA010066411.1:0-11148 GCA_038406235.1 Peronia verruculata
TTTCGGAGCACTTGAGAGGACTTGAGTGGGCCATGTGGTTCTTGATTTCTGTTCTTCTCTCATGTTCAAGGGGATTTTATCTTTGGGCATGGAATTTCTCCCTTTTCTATTAGGTAAAGTTTCCATTACCTTGTGAAGGAGTGTCTACTGAGCTGTGCATACTTATTATAGCAATATTTTCAAACTGGGGTGTTAAACCCCAAATTCAAGTTACATTGTGAGAAAGATCAGCGTAACAACGAGCCCTACAAACACCCGACTATCCTGTGACTGACAATTCATTAGCCACACAACACATCATTGTTTACATACTGTATGGGCCCCACATAGAGTTAGTGTGCATTCCGGAAAGGCATGACGTCATGCCCAGTTTACGGTCATTTATGGAAAGCTAGAGAGGCCCGAACGATCCCGTCTCTTTGATTGTTAAAATCTCAAATTTGAGGAGCCATCGTCTGCTAATTTATATGTCAGAGGGTTAACAATAACTGTAACATTTCATCTGAGGCAAAAACAAAAAGAAACTTAACACAACGAATTGATGTTGCACTACCCCTTTAAACTTACATGTGTCACATGGGGGATAAATTTAATCTGGTTGGAGTTTACAGTCTCGGTGGGAGTGCAGTAGTTGAAAATCAAAATGTCCTGAAAACAGTTGAATGATTCCTTAATGTATTTTCAATCCCACTACATACAGATAAAATAAATACATACATGTATTTGAATTAAAATGCTGATAGTATGTAATATACGTGTATGTATTCATGTATACAAAATCAGTTCTTTCATTAAAACCCATTTATTTTTCATGCTATTATAGCAGGGTTTAAAGAATTTCCCAGATCACATATGCCGACTACATGCATGTATGTTCATATATAAATTAAATTTCTTATGGTTTCACCCAGCTCTTTTGTTTTTCATCTTAATTTCTCAAGACTTTTTTGTTTCTGTATTCAGCAGAAAAGACGAATGCATAAATTTTACTGCACCACCTTTCAAACTCAGCCATCATAGTATTCTGTATAATGCCTGCAGGCAGGTGCAATGTATGCATAAACATAAGATTAAAAACAACCTTAATAAAAACTAGACACAGTATCGCCACATATGGTAGCAGAAGCCATGATAGTATTGATAGTTCATGATCTAAAATTCCTTAGATCAGGCCTGTCAAATCATTATCTGGCAAAATTCACAGTGGAAATTCTTTTCAATTTTATTAACATCTTTGTATAGCTTCTATGTCTTATACACACATACTATCACATAAATTTCTATGTAAATGCAAGTTATACCTGTAATTATGTGTTGGTTAATGCAGCCATAATCATCATATTAAGTACATGGAGAGTTCATGTCTATGTAATACATGTTCACTGTTAGTCTGCACTTTCTTTATATTTGTTGTATCTATAAGAGATTGCCAGAATAAACAAATCAGCATTCATCATGTAGGAATAGCCTCATCATTACATCTGCAGAAAGTAAATCACATCAATCAATAGCTTGTTTCATAAAGCTTCTACAGATTCTTTCCTGAAAGATGTACACTGTACATGGTAATGTATATATTCATTTATTCTACATGAGAGCTGAAAAGTAATTAGAAGACAACCAAGTTAAAGAGGCCCTGTCTGTGTTTAGTGACACAAGATACATGTACATGTGAATTCTTTTGTAAGTATGCACTCGTACAACAAGAAATGTACATGTACTGCAGTTGGAATAAAATTCAGTTGAAGGCTGATTACATATCTTAGAAACATGTAAAGATATTCCTATCCTAAAGAACATCAATAGAACAGCGGTCTATTTTGACAAAATATCTGCAAGGATATTGTATATATGTTCAATACCAGATACAGTGGAATCCAAGAGAAATCAACACTTAAAGTCAACTCCAAATAGCCAGCGCTGGCTGACTGACAGCTGTAAACTGTGAAGACAAAAAAAAAAAAAAAAGTCAGAGAGAGAGATAGATAGATGTCTGTGGGCCTGTCATTATTGACTTAGATCTATTGAAGAGATGCTTGGCTCACTTCACCTGTCTCGCATTGGCGAGGATACACTAACATACATGCACACAATGGTTCCACACTCGGCTCTTGCTGCTCTCGAGTGTGCTGGCAAGCCTACTGACACATACAACTGATCACTGTCCATCTTGCCACACTTGACTCTGAGTGGCACACAATTCAATGGTTGCCCCCTATTAACTTCTCTCATGTTGTGTGAAAAATACACAAACACCTACCGGTTTTGGTTAGGTTTTCAACCTCCAGTCATGTCCTATCAGAACCACTTGAGCACATTTGGCTCTCTTTGCCCAATTTGTTGACACACATGCACACACACACACAAAGACAGTGCGGACAGGCATTGTGCACAATCACATTCATTCCTACATTCTGCATTCACCCCGACTGGTCAATCTACGTGTATTAATATTTTTACTTGGCTCGGAATGTTGTGTTCGAATGTCTCGGAAAAACTATGTTTTCAATCTAGATACATAGATGAAACTACATAAAAATGTTGACTCAAGGCAAGACTACAATCCATGCCATGAAACTGAAACAGTTGCACTTGCAGATACACATGTATAAATATTTCCAAATCTTGTTACCTTAAGGCCCGCCTCACATAGGAAGAAACACGAAACCCTTCATGCATGCGAACTAAAGTGGTAACTGGTTTAAATGGCAATGTGCACATAGGAGGTAACGACACACCAGAAACGCGAAATGCATGTGTTGACGTGAGGAGGCAAAGTGAACTTGTTCACGTTTCGTATGGCATTTCCTGTAGTTTCCCATGCAACTGCAGTAAAGCACATTGTTCTGCTACTGCTTTGTCGAAGAGATAACACAGCGTTCAAAGCTCTGACTATGGATGATAATAGAAAAATAAAGGTTATACAACTTGTGAGGGGACCCCACAAGCCAAGACCCCAAAAACAAAGACCACGGAAAGCAAGTGTGGGAAGAAATCGATGGTCAACTTAAATCCTCAGCAGGAAAATCTTTTATTCAGAAATAAAGAAACCAACTATAATCAACAGTAGCAGACCTATTATTTTATCTCTTTATCAGTTATTGATCTGCCTGGCTGGCTGTCTGTTTGTCTGTCTTGATTTTCTTCTGGACTTTCATCCATTCTTCCATCTGTTCATCCAATCATTAATCCAGCCATGCATCTACATCCACTTCTCCCTCCCTTCCATCCATGTATGTAACCTTTAAATGTAATTGCCTGTCCATCCACTCATCAACAAAACAACAGTGACAACAACAGCAACACAGCAAACACATCCCTGGTGAAACCATACTTTTTAATTGCTGAAGATAAGGATGTATGCTCAAAATGTTCATCACCAAAATTATAATCTAATGATACATGTACTTTGAAAAATGGAAAATATAACCCATTTCACATTACATGTATATACTGCCACCCAGTGCTCATGGCATCATCTAATACTCTACCTGTGGATGCATTCAATGCAAGAGATTGCAGCCCGTATTTCAGGAATCCATTTTGTCAACACTGGCCTACGTGAGAGCATGACTAGGCCTATGTGATCAGGCGACGTGGTATGAGGTGTTTCGGAGTTTCTTCTTTTGCATTTCTTCCTATGTGAGGCCAGCCTAAGAGACAGCCTTGTCCATGCAACAGTATGATATATTCATGTACACAGATATACTACAATACATATTAAAGTCATGAGCTTGTTTCAAAAGATAGCTCCTTGTGACTGCTCTTTGTTACATAAATAATGTGTTAGTTCACTGAATGTGCTCTTAGGTTGTTGAAGATTTACACAAGATAAAATCACGATCATCCATGCATTTTCAATCTTTATGTTCAAAAAACTCTCCAGAGGCATAAGTTTTCCTGTGAAGAAAATGGGACAATGCAAGAGGGACTATAGAAAGATAGACAGACATCAAAACAAAACATTTCTTGAGGATTTGTTTAATTTTTCAAGCCTTGTTGAATGAATATCTTTGTTATCTAACTAATCTTATGGATACTTTGGCAATTTTGAAGCTACATAGCTAAATTTTAATGAAATGAAAAGCTGTGATTGACCATTGCACGATTTGTCAAAACTTGTACGTTAATTTAGACATCTAAACTGTGCTGTAGTTTAACTTTTAAGTTTACTACAGCAAAATGAAATTAAACCTGATTCAACTTTTAAATGATATGCACAGATGGCATAATAATAGATTCAATTCAAATCTCATGGCAATGAATTCAGGGCAAGTTTTGACTCGAGAGTTTAATTTTTCTTTTGTTATTGGACGGCCTGCCGGAGGAACACCCGATATCCAACAACAATTATTTTGTCAGGGCTGGAGTTATAGCCATGTGCCCGGAGGAATCAGGGGCAGGCAACTGGGTCAGGCAAAATTGTTAATACTAATAGTAAGGTACGAAAATGTCATTGTGACAAAAATAATCATGTGAGCACTTGTTTTGCAAAAGTTTGTATTATTTAGGGTGAAATTTTGTGAATATGAATTATGGAATTAGTTTCTCTCACCTTATGCCACCGAATATTTTCAAGATATTTGATATTGTGTCTTCAATGAGGTTAAACAAAGTGATGAAATATTGCTGAAAAAAAAAAAAAAAAAGAGAATGCCTATATAAAACACTCCAGTTTGCTGTTTCATTTTCATCTTAAGTTGAAATAAGTATGACAATTAAGATTTAATAAAACAAAATTTTTTACTGTGATGCATCTGCTTGAAAGTAGAAAATTGTGAGCTTTATATGTGAGTAGACATTTTCTACGATTCTTTAAATTGAGAACAAAAGATTTTACATTAAGTGGCTTTCCTCTCACTAGATGTCAGAAGGACTTGCAAACTGATTGAATATGCTACGCCGAGAGTCAGAAGGTGAGGGCATAAATAATTTTTGCATGGCCTTTTGAGGCATCCTTTTCTCTAGAAGTGTACAAAGTATTATTGGATTATGTGGTGGTAAAACAAATTTAAAAAAGCATGTCAATGCCTTCATTAAAAGCTGTTTTACTTGTTATTGAGAGGTTATTTTGACATCTGCAATATTAATTGACTGAAAAACAAAAAATGGTACCACCAGAAAATTCAGATCTTTAAGAATCTCAGTCATACTCAATGTGACAAAGGGGAAAGGATATTTTTGTTCGATTATGAGTTTTAATGTGTTTAAAACACAAGCAATCATCAAAAACAAACTCCAGATAAAGTTTACACACAGGTAAATTTCAGCACTTAGAGCAGCTGTAATATGATCTGGACCCCTGTCATTTGTTAGGTTTTCACTCCTGTCCGAGCTCTGAACTTAAAATCCAATAGCTCGTTGCCATGATATTTGCAGACAGGAATCATTTTGAAAATTGAGAGCATTGACTTTGTCAGGTATAGTGATTGATCAATGCACATTTCATGAAAACTGCTTATTTTCCAGGATATTTGAGGGCAAACAGTTTTCAATTTTATTGCCCATAATAATACATGCATTTGGAGTTTGAGAAGTGGTAACAGCCCAAACATTATGATTAAATAAAAAGTGAGGTGAGGTCCATTGTCCCATTTTGCAATCGACCTTTTGAGATGGGCTTATGTGTATTCTAGAACCTTGACTGAACTTCAAACTCTTGGTCCAAAAATAAGATGCTTTAAAGAAAATTCAATGTGCGAAACATGGAACAGACCAAGTTTTCAGTTATGAAGACAATAAAACAGATTTCCCTCGTTTAATTCATTGACAAACCCATAACTGAAACACTTCCAAATATGTATTTTGAATAATGTAAATGAAGTTGTTCTGCTCATCAACTGCACTGTAACCTCAATTTTGTTTTATTATATTTTATGAGTAAATAAACAGTATGTCGAAATGGGACAAAGTATTTAAAATCTAGTTGCTTTTGGTTAGACTGCTGGATATTTCTATAGAGAGAAACATAGAATGCTCTTTAAGTATTACAACTACAAATATAGAAGTAATCTTGTCTATGTATATTTCTGCAAGTCAGAGTAATTCTTTTGTGTAGGGTTACCAGTGGTTTTCATTAAAGTTTTGAACATCAGGAACAGTCGACACTGAATATCACAGAGGATGACAGGAACAAAAAATACAGTTCAATTATGGCATCATCAATCAACAATAAATTGTACATACATGTATACAGCATGCATTCTCAGGTTAATGTCTGTAATTCACTCTAATAATTCCCCCAAATTGTGCATAGCAATAATGTAGAAAATGCAGGTCTGTAAAATTCAATTCTTAACTTTGATTCTAAAATAAATGCCATAATAAGCTATAAATACCACAGGCATGACATGAGTCAATCAAATAATATTTGTGAATAATAAATAAAGAAAAGAAAATGCTATTAATCACCCGTTAACTGAAAACAAATACTTACATAAAAAATATACATAGAATTCACTATCTAAATTTAAAAGACCTGAGTACTTTCTGTCTCAAGGAAAATGCATAATCTTAACACAAGGATTCTTTTTCATTGCATTCAGTAAACCATTGATGTCTTGTTTGTAATCAGACTTGAACCTTTTGACCAAAATAATGATCACACATTAATATGGGGCAATCTGTAAATTCCACAGTATAATCATAGTACAAGGTTACTTCTTCAGGGTTATCTCTGTTATCCCCTGGAAATCCACAATCCTCCAGCGTCATGTCAGGAGAGAGCACTGACTCAGGACTGCGTGACCGATCCCGGAATACAGCCAGTTTAGTTGAACTGATGTCTGTCTCTGCAATGATCATCTGGATGAGGCCACAAATGGGCAGGTGAGAATGGACCAGCAATTCCAGGTGACCAGGATAATCACGGAACATGTGGAAGGTCACTGATCGCAGGTCAAGTAAAACATATCTGTTGATGTTAAACCACACCAGTTTAAAAGATACTTTTCTTTTCAAAACTTGAATAAGTAATCATTTAATGTTTGTAAGGGAACAAAATTAAAAGACTGGAGTTTTTCTTTTTCTACAGATTATTTTTTTCTGCACATCCTACACCCCTTTCTCAAGAAATATTCCTACTACTGTGGGCTCCACGTAAGCCTCTACCTAAAAAAATGGAATTTTTCGTTATTATTTACCCCTCCAAGAAACTGCTCCCAAATAAAAATCTGCCTAAGAGCCCAGTGTTGGGCCAAGACACGCAAGAACATGGTGTAATTTGATAATTTCATTTCACATCATACTGTCAACTTGAGAGAAAGGTACAGGGCTAGATGTGCAGAAAAGTGGGGATGGGGTGGATGGAACAGGTAGACAGAAGGAATGGAAGTGATTGTTGATATATAACTGCATAAACAAGCCTCATCGTGGACCATCCGTAAGCATTTCTTTGTTTGACAACACTTGTGCCAACCATTGTGATTTGGCTTTGTGGATAAGGAGGTGTGAGTACAGCCTCCTTACTGGTCAGTTGTTTTGCTACTTCAGTCAGTGTGTAAACACTTGTGTCACTTATGGCATGAGCGATTATCCGCAGGAAATCATAGCCATATCGTGTTCTCATTCATCAATAATATCATTATGAGAAAACTCACTTGACATTTAACACTAGGCATTATTTGTGTTATTATACACTACAAGGATCAAGAATAAATTACAACACACACACAAGGAAGAAAGCTGTGATTATTCGCATAGATAAATCTTGAACTAACTTTAATGATAACAATCTGTGGTCAGATGGGTTGTGTAACTTTCAATCTGCCAAAGAACCCATCCACCTAAAATCCTGCATTTTTTGTTGCCTGGCAACTAGGTTCTTATGCAGAGACCACTATATAAACAAAGCCAAAATAAATTACATATTATGTATGACTGCTGTTATCCTAAGCTCATTCTAGTATTTTCTTTTATATACACTTTCACACGGTTATTAAGAAAACGCTTAGAATGAAACTTGAATTACAAAGAAAGAATCTTTGGGAACAGTTTTTTAACTATACAATTTGTTATGCTTATAATGAAATAAACTATGTGCTGATATGGAAACTACGCTTATAACAAACATTTTTTGTTTCCCCAATCGCACTTTTCTTTCATTTTGAGCACAACCAAGATCAACCACAAGTACTGGACCAGTTTCTTCTGACAAAGAAATTGTCTGTGCGGCATGAGCACATTAAGTATAGCATCAAGTACCGATGCTTGCGATGTGCTGTACTGCCTGGCAGTATGACACAACAAGAAAGGTAAGGTCTGAGGCACAAGTGTGTAGAAATCATGCACCTACCATCCCCCCATTTCACACGTCAAGGCTATTACAATTTTGTCATTGTTTATAGCCACACAACCAAGGTATCAAAGAATGGATTGGCCTTGTCTTTTCAATCATACACTATACACATTTCCACTTGCAGACATTAGGTCTGCCTAACTAGTTGTGCTTGTCAGTGTTCTTGAAAGCCAGTTTTGAGAAGTCGGTAAGCATTCTTCAGTTTCATATTGAGAAAAGTGAGTTTCAAATTGACTATAAAGCTATTTTAGATCTAGATGGCAATCCATGATGAATTCATTGATACCAAATATGTTAAAATGTAAGAGAACAGGTTTATCCCTGCATTTTAAAAGGACACTGATTCATGAAGTTGATGAAGGCTTGAAGAAGTCAGATGTCTGCAGAAAGTTTGACATTTCAAACTCAACTTTGTCTACAGTCTTGAAGAACAGAGTTCAGATCGAACAAAGTTTTGACTCTTTGCCAATTGCAACAGACAGAAAGCAAATGCGCACAGGCAACTTTGAAGAGCATTTGTTTTATATTTCATTGATTTTCCTTGTCATTGCATCGTACATGTACTCTCATTGCATTTTCAGTTTCATTTTTTTTCTGGATGTACTGATTCCAATTTAATTATATATTCATGCATACATGTGTCTACATTGGTACTACGTCTACCTCTCTTCTTAAAATTGAAGTTTTAGACTTACTGATTCTTATCATTGTAAACTATCAAGATCTATGTTCTGCCCATGTTTTCTGTTCTCATATAATAAAGAAGTAAGAAAGAATAAAAAACAAAACAACGCAACTAGCTACATAATCACACATTTTATATGTAAGTATATCTACAAAACAACAACAAAAACAAAAATTTAAAAAAAAAAAAAACAAACTAAATGAACAGGCCAGAACGTTGCAAGCAGTGGCGTCACATGGTTCTTCAATCACAGGAGGTAATTCAGTAATTAAACTTGCACCCAAGGGTTGCATCACCTGTTTTCATTTAACCTCTTCAGATATAACAAAATAGCGATAAAACGAAATAATTTCCATCCGTGTTAGAGAGTACTTGATAATCAATTCTGGTATTTTTAATGCCTAAATGGTGTAATGATTCTAATACATTCCATACCTTGGGACAGTCTCTCTCCATGGTTCCACAATGCCCATCTTACAACAAGGGCAAGGTGGAAATTTGCGTTCTGTTACCAGGAGCTCTCTTTCATCCCTTATTCTTTGACGGTCAAGTTCTCGCACTTCTCTGCAAATAGATCACAAAAATGTTGAAAAAAGATTGTAACCTCAATGATGAGCCCACAGGCAAAAATATGACACAATTTTTTAACCA
This sequence comes from Peronia verruculata, assembly GCA_038406235.1. Classification (NCBI taxonomy): domain Eukaryota; kingdom Metazoa; phylum Mollusca; class Gastropoda; order Systellommatophora; family Onchidiidae; genus Peronia; species Peronia verruculata. The sequence continues at coordinate 9,633 of JBCAUA010066411.1, forward strand.
TTCTACTAATTTAGACATCTCCAAGTTTAAATAAATATTAACAAATTTTAGACCAAAGTTTTTCATCATCATTATGAAAATAAACCACATCAGGTTTTGTATAAAATGTTATTGAGGGACCTTTTCAGCAGTGAAGAGCGTCTTATCCGAATATCCTGAATTTTCCAGTCATGAACAAACCTAAATCTCACATCACTGACAAATGAAATACAGTGTGTAACATCATTATTCCAATGTACATGTACCTTGCATATTGTAAACCTTTGCCTAATTCTCTGTAGTCAATTTCTCCAGAGTCCTCTTCATCAAGCAGTTTACAAAGTAAGTGGAGCTCAACTTTACTGACTGGAGCATTTAAATCATACATTCCTGAAAAAAGGAACAATTCATATTATAATGGATACCTGCAACCAGTTAACTCATATAGAATTAAGGCTAATAAAATGTACAATTTGCCAAATACAGTGGAACCCCCAAGAACCCCCCTGTTTTTTTTCCCTCTACATTCTTATTAGTTCTGCCTCTGACAATGTCAACACCTTCAGAGGTTGAACTCAGTCAACTCCAAATGGCCCATGCTGGCCGACTGACAGCCAAAAGCTGTGAAGACAAAAAGAAAAAAAAAAGTCGGACAGAGAGACACAGATACGTTGTTATGACTCCTTAGAGCCTGAGGGCCTCTCACTGTGAAGATGCTTGGCTGTCTTCACCTGCCTTGCGTTGGCGGGGATTACACAAACACCCACCCACACTTGCACTTCTGGCCCGTGGATGGTCAGTGATTGGCCCTCTCCACTTGCCTTGCGTTAGCAAAGATACACCAACACCTAGTCCCACTAGTCTCTCTTCACGCTCCTTTGTTGACACTCACATTAAAAGACAGTGTAGACAGCCACTGCACCTGATTTTTTCAGTCACGTCTTTAAATCATGTAATAATACTGAGATAACCACGCCAGAGAAGACTGCAAATGCGTTTAAAAACTTTAACTGTAGATTACTACCATTGAAAGGCTTAAGAGTAACAACCACGTTCATCCCTATACATGTAATTTGTAAGCTAAACAGGTCGTCAGCATCCGACCAGACTTCTGAGTGAAAGATCCCAGGATGACTTTACATTGTGGTTGGCAACAAGCCGACTGAAAATGAAAACATAAAACGAGGGGTGGGATGGAATGCCACGGCTAATAAAAGATTTAGGGTCAAACGGGAACTCCACCAGCGATCGTGGGTCAAATGATGATCAGATCATGTATGATGGGCACACTTGAATGACCACTTAGCATGAGGGCGGGATGGTTGAGGTGTAACACATAACATTACACGTGTCCGGACTAGGCTACATCATGCACTGTTGGCCCTAAGACACAAGTCTTGGCAACGGCAGCAGGCCATAGCAACGAAGGGGGAGAACACAGGTGTTTTTTTTTTTTTTTCAGGACTATGAGTGAAAACCATCCTCGTCCGGAAAAAGAGGGGGAAAAAAAGGGGGGGGGGGAGGGCAGGTCTGCCTC
>JBCAUA010066422.1:0-11148 GCA_038406235.1 Peronia verruculata
CAGGTACGGGATTTCGCGAGATTTAGGCTGAGTAGCTAAAAATAGAGGCGCGGACTTCGCAGCACTGCATATAAATCAAGCTACTGATACATTATAGTAGCGTGGGTTTCAACATTTCGAGTAAGAGGTAGCGAGTGCAAAACCATTGGAACCACTGGTGAATATGTTGAATTGTGCAATGTATCTATGCTAATAATGCTTTTGAACAAGCTAGGTACTAGTATTTGTTTTAAATACATGGATTTGGTTTTCTAGCCTACTCTAAACAAAACGAAGACAAACGTTAGAGCAAGAACAACAAAATGAAATGAAGATAACCCGAGAAACAAATATAAACCGCCGTTTATGTATGGCAACTCTTGGTTTGAATGTTACTTTGTGATCGCTGTGAACGGGAGATCCGTTTCATTAAGCCTCTAGAAAGAAATTGAGTCAGTTGCTAGATCTATAGTTGGAGGCCAACCGGGTACCCTATTATACCAGAGAAACAAATTAAACATTATTTTAAGCTTTTAAATCTTTGTTATTATTTGTGTGAATATTATTGTTGACAGCTGCATTAACAGCCACCCAAATAGGCTTCACTGATATATTGATTCTTTTCTATCTTGTAGATCTATCTATGTAACTTATAGACATTCTGATGGTGTAATTCAAGCCCCGTCTTCGCCAGCTTTGCTTCTACCACTAGGACTGTAGCCTAGTCTTCGCCCATGTATGCCCTTCCGCTTCCGCCTGAGATGTTTCATCCGCCCAATGTTGTGAATTTTTGATCGAGGCATGTCCTTTAAACTTGTCGGTTGAGCTGGAATTCATAGATCTAGGATATACTAGGATATATAGTTGGGTCTCTAGGATATACTGATCTAGATCTAGAGATAATAAATCCAATTGAAGGACTGCATTCTTAGCCTTGTTGTGTGAGTCGCTTTCATTTATGAGAACACAGAGCCAAGCAGGCCTTTGCAGTCTTGTTTAGACTGTCATCTGGTTTATCCTAGGATAGTGCATAGGTCTAGGCTAAGAGATCTAGAACTATAATTCTATCTAATTTTAGATAGATCTAGATCTAGAGACCAACACTTCTGGCATGTTTTCATTCAGTCAGTTAGTTTGTAGAATGTATCATAAAAGATCTAGATCTAGATACAGTGTATATAGTCAAGATCTAGGTCTAGTTGGGTCTCGTAAGATTGTTTACTTTGATTTTTTTTTTTTTTCACCTTTCCAAAAATTATGCCACGTGTCTAGATCTATTTCTTTTATTTTCTTTACAGCCAAGTTAGGGCCAGTTTTCTTGCTAGGGATTGAAGCCGATCAAGTGTTGTTCATACACTCATATGGCCAGTTCTTCCCTGAAAAGAGAGCAGACCCTTGATGCGATATGTTTGCCCATCTTTCAGTGCAACACAAATAAATTAATGTAGATTTGAACCTGTTGTGTATTTCCAGCCAGAAATCCTGACAGTGTTTGATCAGTTGGTCCTTGACCCAAGTGAGCTATGTGGTGTGGTGTTTGGACCGGAATGTGGGGATCCCTACGACCCTCTGGACAACTGGAACGTAACCTTCCCTCCTGTGCCTCAGCCTCCGCCTGTTTATCCCACACCTCCAAAGGTAATATGAAACAACTGGAGGATAAATGACAAAGTACTTTGTGCAAGCTAACAAAGGCACAGGCTATTTGTATTGTGCTTGTGAGTCAACATTCCAAATGTACAATTTGTCACACACACATCTGATGATTACTTGTAAATAATATGTGGCAGTCTTGTGTTTGTATCAGGGAACTTATACTATTATACTGGAGAGCGGACTCATGACGCCACCTTAACAAAACACCCTGTGTTTCACTGCCAACACTGGACGTCCTGGCTATGGAGGCGTTGCTATTTTGCTGTACTTGGCATCCTTCACCACTCACAGAGTTGGTGGCTATTGTGATCCTGTGAATCTTTTCTTCTAAACAAATGGCTTCATTTTTTTTTTTTAATCGAGAGCTACAGCACTTACAGAATACAACAAACTTGCAATCATGAGATAATGACAGTGTGAATGTCATTCATTCATGAAATTATGAACACGTAAACAGTGATAACTAAGTGTCTTTCCCTCATGACCATAGCTCCACACTCAGTATGTGTTACGTCATCAGTCCACTCTTCAGTACAAGTAATATAAGCTTCTTGGTTTTTATTTAATAATGTTTGCTTGTATTTTTCAGTGCTCTGTGTGTATCTTCCTGGTCTTCTGTTTGGGCATATTTTTTTTTTTTTTTGCCACTCCCAAATTTATTGCAGAGATGTGTGACTGTTCGCAAATGTCACTCTGATCTGCGCAATCATAGTTTCATATGGTCTATAAATTATTGCATTGATTGTTTCTCTTCTTACAGAAAGGATCTCCTACCATGAGGGTGCTACACCTGACTGACATCCACTTTGATGCCAGATATAAAGTGGGATCCAATGCCAAGTGTGGAGAACCTTTGTGTTGTAGAGAAGGGAAGCCCGCACCAGGTTTGTATTTAAAATAGAATGACGACATCATGATCAGGATAGATATGAGTAATGATGTCAATCTTTTTTGCTGGTCCTTACATTCTACCGCATAAATTGCTCATGTTCTTCACTTTTAGATATGATTGTACGTCTTTCCCTAGATGTCAGTGTACATTCTTGCACATAGTTGTTGTGTGAACACGTTGATTCACAAGTATTTGAAATTGTGTCAGTTGTCAGTCCTTTTCAAAAGGAGAATGACTATTGCTATTGCTCAGGTTGACTTAAGAGAGCAGATAGACACAAGGTTCGCATCAAAGAAGGACAAATAAGGAATCAGGTAAATGGATGTCAAAATTTACATTTTTGTCTTGCACAAACACACGTTGTGAATATATGATATCTTTAAATGTGATGTTGTAGACCTTTACAGGACAATAAACCATTATAAAATTCTAATGAATGTCCGTGATTCATCTGTCACATCTTCGGACTGTCTCCTTTTTGTCATACTATCTGTTTCTCTGAGTGCTCCCCTTTCAATACATCTCACATTTGTATGTCCAGGTGAAGATGGAGCCTGGAAGTATGGCGACTACAGAAGTTGTGACACACCACTGTGGACATTAGAAAACCTGTTTTCCACCTTGGCTGCTCAGAACGATAGCGTGAGTCTTAAAAAGATGTCGTTGACAGCATATTAGAATATTCATCAGACCAGTTATGAAATGTTAGATATTTGCTTTCCTGAAAATAGTTTTTTTTTTTTTTTAATCAAGACTTTATGAAACTGAAATGAAATTTGGGTTGATAAAAAGTCTCATCAAATATTAAATTTTCAGTGAGAACCTGGACTTACCGTCAATCTTGGCATACCAAGCAGTGCTGTATTTGTATGTAACTAACACTAACTTGATCCATGGATTGAGAATCTATAGGAACCTCTGATTCAAAGGACTAACAACCCCTTGCTCTTCCTCCATGTCAGTTTGACTACATTCTGTGGACTGGAGATTTGCCAGCTCACAACATTTGGAATCAGTCGAGGGCTGATCAGATCCACATCCTGCAGACAGTGGTCAGTTTGCTTCTCAAGTACTTCCCAGGCAAGCCTGTATATCCCAGCTTGGGAAACCATGAGAGTTCTCCAGTCAACAGGTAATACTGCAGTCAATGAATCTGCATGTTTTTTTTTTTTTTTTATGCCTTTCAATCCTAAGAAAGTAGGATTATTTTGGGCTTTTGGAAGTTGCCAATTTTTGCCGAGAAATTTTGTGGGTAGAAATTTGGAATTTGGAAATTTTGCCTGGACAGCGGCACTCAGCCTACTCTTCTATTGATTTTGAACTGCCAAGGGTTCTTTAATGTGCGTAATGACACACCGGACCTCTGAAATATATTCACTCTTATCTGAGAAGGCTAGACATCGGGTTCCCTACCCACAGGAAGCCAGTGGACAGTGAGTCGCTGAAAAAAATGCAGATTTTCGATCTTCGTGTCCTGTCATCCCCCGATGCAGAAGTCATGAGGCGATCCTGGCCTGATTTCTTCATGTGGAGACACCATACCCTTTGAGCCACTGTGTCCTCCAATCTGCATGTCACCAAATGATTTCTCTTTTTATATATTTTTTATGGAAAACAAAAACGAAACTCATGTATTTTTGACAGATTTTTAGAATTTTTATGTTGGCAAGCATGAAAACACATTTGACACAGGTAGAAATCAGGTTTTGTCACGTATACGGCAACCAACATTAGGTTAAAAAGATTATTTGTCCTGAAGTGTCTAAACTATTGTGCTCTGTATCTGTGATATGATTCAATTATATGTTTGTCAAAGTGAGTGTAGCTATAAAGAAAGTAACGGAAAGAAAGAGAAATTCTGTAACAGTGCTTTTAGTTTGTGTTAGAATTTGTGCATGCATGTGTCAGAGAGAAATTCAAGATTGAAAATGGTCCTTTACATTTGAATAAAACAACAGAAAAACTACAAAACAGTTGGCATCAGCAAAAGCTAACATTGGATACCTGTTATTTCACTCCATCAGTCTCCTTGATTATGTCAGAAAGCAATGATAGGCAGCATGTACTGTCAGCGCTACCAATCTATATTAATGGGAGATAGTTTCACAGATAATCTGCCCTTCCAAAAGAGGGACTTGTGCAACGGGAGATAATTTTGACCAGACTTTTACTTCCCTTTGCCAGACAAAAGGTGTGTTGAGCAAACAGTAAAAAGAGGTTAAAACCCTTTTTTATATCATGTCATTCGAAAGAGTGATCGCCAAAAGACATGATAAAATTATAACAATAAGAAAAAAAAAAACATTTTTTCTGGAATTTTTCATGGCGAATTCAAGCCTTTCAAGCTAAAAATGCAAAGTGATTTTTTTTCCTCTTTTACACTGCTTGTTCAGTCCCGCTTTTGTCTAAGTAATGGAAAGTATTAAGACTGAGCACAACGATCTCCCATTACAAAATCATTAGCTATTTTTTTTTTAGTACTTACAACATAGTAGTTGTAATTGTAAAGATCATGAATTTCTAATGGTTTGTGTCAAAAGAAGAATGGGTATGTACAGAATTTTGAACAACCTGAGCTGGATTCAGTAAAAACAGGAAGGAAGGCAATGACAGCTGTTTTTTTTTCCTTTAAGACTACCTTTAAAGATATTCTGTAGAACTGTCTCAGAGTCACACTGAGAACAGAAAAGCAAAGTAGCAGTTAACACCTGAAAAATTGTATGAGGATAATGAGGGTAAACTAAATCTTCCTTTCTGTTGAGAAATGTTATTTGGCTTTACATTTTTTTGAAGTTTTTTACGTTACGTTTTATATACGTCTTTCAACCTCCTTCTGGAGGTTATCCCGATTTTTTGAAGTGGCTCTTGAGCCAAATTTTGACCAGATTGTGAGCTCAGTTCTCAGTTGCCCTATCTCCACCTTTCACATTTTGAGAAAATTGATGTTGTGTTTAGCAACTGTTTTTGTACATAGGAGATAGGACAAAATGATTTTCAAAACATACCTGTTGGGGCAAGTGATTGGTGATCATTACAGTATATGATAGATTTACTATTCCTTTTTCACATGACATATATATCTCTAATTGTCCGAAATGGAGGCAGGACAACAAAGAACTGAGCTAGCCAGATATATATTGTTTTCTGATATTCTCTTCTACCCCACCAGCTTTCCTCCACCGTACATCACAGGACAGAACTCCATCTCTTGGTTGTATGATGAATTAGCTGATTCCTGGAAAACCTGGCTGCCCAAGGATGCTTTGGATTCTGTGAAAAAGTAAGCTATATGTATGTTTTCCATCCTTGTTTGTCTTTTCAGCATATTAAATGCACTCACTCGACAGTGAATCCATCCATCTATCCTTCCAGTTTTTTTTTTTTTTTAATGACTATTTTATGATATGAATATTAAATACACACAATGTAGTGTAAAACACATCATACCCAAGAGTTGTGAAATAACGACAAGAAATAATAATCATATGCTCTAGTCTTTAGATTCTTGCCTCATTTTATTATAGGTTTCTTTATGTACTCATTATATTTCTTTCACATAACACTTTGATTTATGTGGTCCTTTCAGGGGAGCTTATTACACTGTTACACCATATCCAGGCCTGAGAATTATCTCCCTCAACATGAACTATTGCAACAATGAAAACTGGTAAGACAGTGAAATGTTTTCCATATGTCTTGCGCCCAGGACAAATGACGAGTTACAGCTGTTTTTAACTATTTTCCAGCTAAGATGCCAAAATTTATCTCCAAATTTTTTTTTTGTCCTTCAGGTTAAAAAAGGTAAAATTTTATTCGGTTAAAAAAAAAAAGGAATTTGATGCCTGAGTCGGAAAATAGAAACCACCATAGCTCAAACTCACTTAGTGAGACGTCTGACTCGTTTGTCCTGGGCGCAAGACATATTTTCTTTGTGCCTTTTAAGTGCGTTATATGTTGAGAATTTTTGTTGTCCCAAAAAATCAAGAGTACATTGATAGTTGTTTTAATCATTTCTACGATTTCAAACCGTGACATACAAAGCTAAATAATGCATTTAAATGCTGTAAGGTTAGTAACTTGGCTCCGCAGCAAGCCAAATCATATGTCTTGTGACCAGGACAAATGAGTCGGAGGTCGCACAGGGCAATAAAGACGTACTGCCGTTTTTGGTAGTTTTTAACTATTTTCCGACTAAAATACTAAATTTTTTCTTGTTTCTACGAAATGACAATTCAGCCTTTTTTAATCTGAAAAAAGAAATATTTTGGTATCGGAAAATAGTAAAAAAAAAAACAGTGGTGACGTGAACTCACCCGGCGCATCTTGCGACTTATTTACCCTGGGCGCAAGACATATTATTTGCCACGTCAACTGCCATCACATCAGAATTTGTCTGTCACTGTGTCAGTACTTCCAATTATTCGCATTTATGCGGAAATGCACCCTTCTGCTAACCTCCGCACTGTCCTGTTTTCCCCTGACATCTATTGCCTTTGGATTTTATTTTCAACTCCACATCATACATTACAGACTCTGGATTTAAATGTATTTACTCTCCATTTGCTTATATTTGCCTTAAAATATACAAAATAAATGCAGGAAATGGCCTGATTTATCTTTCTGATCCCCTAACATTTGTTTTTGGCGGGGGCTTCACCCCCTGATCCCCAAGGATTTTTGATATTTTTAGATACTTTGACCTCTTCTGATATGAGAAAATAATGGTTGGGGCCAGAAACCTCTGCTTTATGTTCTGAATAGGCACCAACATGGCATCAGTAGGGGAGATAATTATGATGAAAACTCAGTTGCAATTTTCTCAAAATATATGTTTTCTTTCCACTTTTTCCGCATGGCTATTTTATTTCAAAATCAGTTGACTTCAAATTTTGAATATATACATGTATGTATTATTTATTCATAGAATGTGTTCCAAAATATGCATCCCTTTTTCTAATTTTTTTCATGTTTTTGAAGGAAAAATTGGATGTTTGACTGAAAATTCGGAGATATCAGATCTTGCAACCTATATATTTCAAAAATGTATATCAGATATTGCATAGCATTTCTATATAGAACTGTTTTATTACTGTATCAAATTCCAGATGACTAGATTAATATTAAATACTATTAAGAGCTTTAGACGTCTGAAAACAACTTAAGTTTCAAGACACTGTCATAGCAAGCGGATACGAAACCAAAAACTTTCGTCCACACTTCTCGTCTAATTTGAGAATGCTGAATCTGAATTAAAAGCTTAAAAAGTCCTTGGTTGATGTGTTATAAAAACTCACCCTCAGGGCCTGCACCCCAACTTAATTTGTGAAGTTCATGGCAGGCTTTCATGGTGTTGCGTATTGTCTGTCTAGGTTCCTATGACATGGACAGAACATTCAGGTCCTGATCTTTTGTGTTTATAACTTTGCTTTTTTCTTTCAGGTGGATGTTGTTGAACACTACAGATCCAGCAGGAGAACTGCAGTGGCTGATATCCACATTACAACATTCCGAGGACAACATGGAGAAGGTTGGCTCACATGGAGAAACATTTTCATGCTTGACTTTTATCCACGCCAATTTTGATTATCATTTTATTTCTTCGTTATTTTGAAAAATCCACATTGGTTCAAAACCTTCATTTATGATTCTGCTATGAGGAGCTGGAACCTGGCCCCCTTGTGAGTGAAATAAGATAAATATTGGTCTCCTTCACATTCTTGCCAGTAATTGTCTGTTTGAGATTAGTTCTTTTGAAAAACCTTTAGATTTTCTGAAGGCATCCAATTTTTTTGTTTATGAGGAAAAGTCATCTGAGCATCAAGAGATATTTATGCATACAGATCATTTGTCTCACAACTAGTCAAAATGAGATGTGTGTCAATTTTTCACCATATGGGGGTTTTTGGTATCATGTGAAAGCTTATTTCATACCCTTTTAGGAGGTGAGAAAATTTTGAGCTAGCTTTATTCCAGCCAGAGATGTTGTAGTTTAAAGAGACAATGAAGGACCCCTAGCAATGACCGAAATTCTGAGAAAATCAAGTTTAAATGAACAGTTGAATGCACAAATCCACATACCTACTTCACAAAAACCCAATTTTAATGAAGAAATACGATAAATTGAGGATAAGACCGATACTGTCTTGTTTAGAAATGAATGCACTTTTGGTTTCTGAAATTTAAAAAAAAAATGAGTCCTCTGTGAAGATTATTTGCAGGTTCACCAAACATTGGCTCTTTTTTATAATTTCCTTTGTGTTTTTTTTGTTTGTTTGTTGTTTTTTTATTCTGTTCAAGGGAAGTCAGACTGGAAATTTAGTGGATTGAGATGTAATTATGTTCTCTCCTTGATTTGTATCTTAGGTTCATATACTGGGCCACATACCACCTGGGATTGATGATTGTCTCAAAGCTTGGAGCTGGAATTACTATAAAATTGTCAGCAGGTATGGTGTCTTAATAACTTCAAATTTTTCAAATAGCAGCAAAGTGTTTTAATGTAAATTACATGAGCAATATATTTTTAGTCCACCTTCAGCTTTACCTGCTGTCTTGCGAAATTACATTTGACATTCTGCAAAGCTGGATCAGTTTCCATAAAAGTATAACTTAGGCAGTTTTCATCCATTGTTCAGTCGTGGAAAAAAGAATCTAAAGGCTTCATTTATCTTTCTTAGTTTTCCTTGCTTCCCATTGGATGTGTTCAAATTTTAGCATTTTTTATTTATGTAGCACAGTATATGCACATGAAAGTAAATGTACATCGAGATTTAAATACAAAAATGTAGATCACTTTGTGTACACTATTGCACATTGCAATCCGATTATTTCAACATTGTAGGGACTCTTAAGATGCAGTCGATATAAGAATTGTCATTGTAAGAGATAAGGACAGGCTAGACAAGGGAAATTAGTCAGTGTGAGAAAAATAATTGTATAACATGCATGTTCAGCATGACCTCTCTGGATAATTATTTTTTTATTGTTTTAGTGAGGGCGGGACGGGAGGGGGGGGATTATAATAATGGAGAAAGTTCAGCGAAGAAGAAAATTAGGCTCAGTCTTTCTCTTCTTTGTCTCCATTTTGGCCAATTTGTCTATCTGTGTACTATAGACCTATAGCACTGTGCAGTCTGGACAACATATTCCAGCACATCCTTGTAAATGCAAAGCCCATATGCTTGTAACTGTGCAGCACCTTGTGCGCCTACTTATTCTTTTACAGTCAGCAACGTAGGAGTAAGTAATCAGTCCAGCTGGAAACAATAATGCTGTTCCTGACAACGGCTGTTCATGCAACAATACAGCATTGGGCCATGCAAAGTGAAAGACATGAAAGACTGTTTCATGAACCTTTACAGTGAACCTCCGTCAGGCAGAGCGCAACCTTATCTGTGTGTATTAAGATTATAGAGGGAAAACTACGAGGTGTATTAATGTAGGAGGAATGGTGGCAAAGTATTGTAGATGTAGAGGATTTTATTTATAATTTTTAAAAGTAAAAATAGGACTCAAAAAATATGCTGAAACGAGCAATGTCGATATATACACGTACAAATGTGTGGATTGTACTGTATAAATGATATTCTCTGGACTAGTTGTGAGTGGCATATTTGATATGCAGTCCCCATTTGGAATTTTTGATTCACTAGTTGATTCATTTACTTTACATGTAACCAATATGGAAGAGAAAAGGTTATTGGCAGTGAATTTATGACTTTCATTCTTATGTGCATTAAGAGTATCTGTCAACATGTATCAGAATGTTTGGAGCATTAAATGAAAGGTCTAGACCTGTTTTAAGTGGAAGTTGACAACCAGTCAAAATTGTGATTATTGTCATACATCAGATACAAAAATTGGCCTTGGAAACAGTCAGCACCAGCTAGCAGTGCTACCAAATCATATTTCAGTTCTGGTTTCTAGCCATTGTTTATGTGCCAGATAAAAAAAAAAAATTATTCACTTTCTTTAAAATGACACTACAGCATTTTTTTTTTTTTTTTAACCTTCCCACAGATATCAGAACACCATTGCTGCTCAGTTTTTTGGCCATACTCACCAAGACAGCTTTGAGGTCTTCTATGATGTGGAGACACTCAAGATCCCAGTGAGTGTGGCGTATATAGCCCCAAGTGTCACACCCTATACAGGCTTGAATATGGGCTACCGATTCTACACCGTTGATGGCAATTACAGAAACAGCTCGTTTGTAAGTAGTACTTTTGGTACAAGCTAGAATGTTTGTAAATCTTAAATTCAGGTAACCAGAGATTGTTAGTCCTCTGAATGTGGCAATCCAAATAAAACTGCGGTTCCCCATGCCAGAGTGGTCAAGGTAGGCAAAGAAAAAAGTTTTAGCAACAGTCCGTAAAATTTGGATCAGCAAACCAGAGTATAGATCTTGATATACCCAGTCATTGAATTGAATGTAGAACTTGCAATGTGCTCGTACATTATAATTGTCATTTATTTCCCAGTAACTTAGGATGTTATCCTCCATACATTATTATCTATCATATACAACACCAACACAGCCATAGGATCAACTGTATTTGTGGTAACTGATAGAATCAACTGTATTTGTGGTAACTGATAGAATCAACTGTATTTGTGGTAAC
>JBCAUA010066432.1:0-11147 GCA_038406235.1 Peronia verruculata
GGAGAAGGAGGGTGTTTTTGGGTTTTTTTTTATGTTTAGTGTTTCCTTCCCCCCCCCCCCCCCCCCCGCCCCCGCTCTTTTTTTTTCTGGATTTTTCTTTTCTTTTCTTTTTTATTTTAGAAATTGTTCCCGTGTTAGTTTTTCATACTCTGTTTAAAGTTGCCATTACTTCAGTGAGCACGGAAGATACCCAGTGACCCTTTAAAGAGACAGATTTATGTTTCACGGTTGTTGTATATACCCGTTCATGGAAAGAATTAAAAAAAAAAAAATGTATTATATCATAATGCTGCCTTCACATGTTTTTCAAGTAATTGATTTCATACGTGATGTGAAACTCGAATTTGACCATGTTCTATTTTTATTTTGCAGTTAATTTCCACAATTTTGCTGCTCAATAGCAAAGGCTTCATCGTGGTCTGCTGCCTGTAAGGACAGAGACAATGCATCTTACTAGTGCCATAATATTCTTTACGGTTTATTGGGAATGTTAGCCACAGCTAGATGTCTTGGGACTAGCTATAGCTTGATCAACTCATCTAGACTAAAATATGATAACTGCAAGAGGACAGAACGGCGATTTTCAAAACCTTGGCTCAACAATTAACACTTTTTGTTGCTTGTAGGCATAGCGTGCTCATTCTAACTTACTCTGCAGACAACGACAGCAAAACAATAGACAGGATTTCACCCGCGTTGCCCATTGAAAAAAGGGAACAATGACTGATCAAGTCGTCTCTTCTCGCTTCGGCACACGTCCACTCCTGGAAGTGCCAGCCATGCAGGTATCGGGCCAAGCATCACAAGAAGTTATCTCCATTCAAGCTCCGCCGATTCAAATCAACACCAACCCCTTTCCAGCGGCCCGTAATCCTATGCTAGGGGCTGGTACATATAACCCGCCACATCCGGGCTATTTCACCACAGGCGGGCTTCCCCCTGCCCCTATGCCTGTTCCCTTGGGGGGATATCCACCGAGGATACCAATGAGTGCACCACAGGGCCCTTTTGTGAATGCGCAGGGACGTCATTTTTATTACGGCCCAAATGGTGAGACCATCTTTCCTGCTCCAGCATATAATCCACAGGCCATGTATCCCGGCGTGAATTACCCCCCGGGTCCTGGTCCAGCTGGGCCTTATAGGATTCCCTACCCCGAATATGGCATGACAAATCCTGGATTTAACATCACTTGTGAACTGGAATATGGCCGAGTAATGAACATTGACGTCCGAGACTCGCAAGGCGAATTCAGAGGCATTCCCGAATTCCTGAGGACCGAACTGCAGAGGACTTATGGCCAGTATCCTTACACGGAGGTCAGGATAAAATTGGAAGGTGGGGAATTCCATATTTATGCCACCCACGAGAACCCCAGACTCAAGTATAGGCGGCGACACCGGCACCGGCATCGAGGCCGAGATTCAGATTCGGACAGCGAGCTTTATTATGATGACGACTATTACTATGACGACGGATATCGAGGAGTTCCCGAGTTCAAAAGTGACATCGAGTCGAGTGGAGTAGGGCCACGGCGTCGGGGAGAGAGACCTCGAGGAATCCTTCGTGAAAGAGGTTGGAACCGATATCGATGATAACACAACTGGATTATAATACTTTTTTCGAGTTATAAAAAGATTCTGTTTCAGAGTTGTTTTCCAGTGGATTTCAGAGCAGTGACAATAAATTGACACTGTTTTTTTTTTTTTTTATGTAACTTTAAAATGCTTACTATTTAGAGACATTTGGATGACAGACTGTTAGTAAGCCTGCAAGCAACAATAATGTATAATATTATTATTGACCCATTCTTCTTTAGTGTTGGGACAGAACTCTCTCCTTTTAATTCTCAGGGCATGTATGATGTGTCAGCTTTCCAAAAGTCCACGGCAGAAAATTCTGCCTCTCCTTCATTTCTTGCCATGAGACTTCCAAAATTTTACTGACTCCTTGGGCGGGGGGGGGGGGGAGGAGGGGGAGGGAGAGGGCTTTTGATATCTTGTCAGCTCATAAAATGCTTATAACATGCATGCAGGGACTATTTAGAGGATAGTATTAAACCTCCAAACTATTATCATCATAATTCGGCAGAAACATTCTGAATAACAAGATAAGAATATTCAAGCTGTGAATAACTCAGTAGAAATTAACACAGAATTAATAACAAACTAACTTCCCTCAAGGAAAAGATAATATAGGCTTAAAATTTTTTATCGTATTATTTTTTTTCACAAGTCCTCAATCCATCCATCATGACATCTCTATTTTGGACATGTTTATATCAGAATCATCGTAATTGTCAACCAGTGTTGCAGTGTTATCATTATTTTTTATTTAGTTGTCAATACTGTCACCGTGGACCTGTTCTTATCTTTATGATTATTCACCAAAGAACTAGTAATATCGGAGGGGCTAGACCTATTGGTAAACTATTACAGTCTATTATTAGTATTAATGTATGATGCCACATTCTGAAACCTATTTTATATTTATTCTGTGTTCAGTTATTTGTAGGTAATTGTTAAATTTCCTCCTCAGGAACCAGATCTGCAGTGCCAGGGACCAAAGCTTATTCATTGTTTGAGAACTGAGGAGCTGTCGGATTGGTCTTAAGAGCCCACAAGTAACCGAACATAGAATAAAGAACGTATATTATTAAATGCCTGCTCTAATGCACTTTGATAAATCACGTTTTCCTTGAACTGTTGTCTCCAGAAAATCAGAAGTATGTGAATAGACTTTTTGATGCCAGTGGAAATGGTATGAATGTACAAACACTTGACACTGGTAAAAAAAAAAAAAAAGTTTTGGCCAAGACTTTTCTCTACTTGGATATTCAAGTTCAAAGTTAACTACTGACATCCCATGGTCAGCGAAATTCTGTTTTCTCAATGAAATCCCCTGTGACATCCACACTCATTTCAACTAGATGGACGGTACAGGCGGTATCAGGAAATGAAGTGGTACAACATGTTGTCTTTTAATGTAATGGAGAATTGCATTTCAGTAGATGGAAAAACCATAACTGGTGAAAAAGACGGTTTTTCAAAGAACGTTAGTGTCGTATACTGAGTGTGTCTTTGAGCAGATGTCTATGCAAGTTATAAATGATGGGTCGGGATGGGAGAGGATGTGGAAGCAAATGTGATTACGTTGCATGTTATGGTAGACCTGTTAGTGAATTCAATGTTGGCAGGTTGATCCTTTATATTGTTAGATAGTAATCTTCTACAAAATTGACGTAATTAGAATTGCTGAGTTTTTATAACCTCATTGTAACTGTAGGGAGAACAACTCGATATCAAATTATGTGCTATTGTTTTTGTGGTAACGTAAACGGATTTCGTTTAAATTGAATTCGTTAGAGTGGAATTAAACCTTCTAATCTAATATGCATTCTTGGTTTGTTTTTTTTTAAAATCAATTTTCTCACTTTTTTGAAACGACTTTGTCACCTAGACGACCTGGAATAGTACAATGTTACGGGTGATAGGCATTGTTCCTGTTGTTTTTAACATCCAACGAGTGAAACTGGCAATCGAGTTGTTTTTGTTTTTTTTATACAGCTCACACTTATTTTCATATTATCTTTCTACTATGCCTCAGAATCTGTAAGCCACCACCTACAAAATACGAAATGCACTTCTTCGTCTTAAGCCTTCCACTGGTCATGGAAAAAAAAGTAGGCCTATACAATTGTGACCAAAGGTTTAGGGCCAATATGCAGAACTTTGAAATATCTCACTTTCACAAAGATTCTGCATTATCCAATTTGTCGTTTCTGAGATACTTGCAAAATTCTGCAATTGGAATATTGCAAGACTGTTTTAAGTTTACCACTGTGTTTGTGTTTGTGTTGGGATATTATTCCACTTCAGCATGATTATGGGTATATTGTTATACACTGAGCCCGGTATACGAATGTAATTCCGTAAAATATAAAGTGCAGTGCGACCAGTAACACAAAGACATCTACAGCACAACTGCTCGAATGCATAAATTTTTCAAAGACACGTATATTCCACGTCTATACGAATAGCCTGCTTTATTGAAAAGGGAATAAGAATCTTCTTGTTGACGGTGAGACCACAAGGGGAGGCAAACTGATAACAAAGAGGATTAAAATATCGTCCATATTGACAGAAAGCTGGCAATGAAGTTTTCTTAATTAGTGCCAGGTGATGGATATATATTTTTTTATTTTAAAACTTTACTTTGGGTGTCTTAAACTGCACGATGTGTCTGCAGTTTGATCTCTAATCTCTAATCACGTCTGATATGTACCAGCCCAGTCTCTTGACTTCTTTGATGTTTGGAACCAAATGTCAGGATAAACCGTGGTATTTCCCCCACTTAAGTTCACCATATTTTTGAATGTCACAAATATATCATGGAAAACTACAGTAATCTGGGTCAGGGGTCAAGTGTATGGATGAAAGAATGATGGACGCCAACGATGATTTGAACAATTCAGATTTTTCTCACTGGAGCACATTATCACTGTTTCTGTCACGCTGTTTTCGTATGTATCCCGATCCCAGGATATTATCATTTGTAATGATAAAGAAATAAAGTCGCCTTCCGCATTAGGACAAAAATGTCCTAGACATGGTGGCGCCAGCAACCCAACTTTCTGTTCCGTCAGTTATTTTTCTCTTCTGCAGCTGCTCAGTTGTTTCTGGTTCATAGACCTACACAGTCTATTATCAAAATCTCGTTATACTGTATCAAAATGGATGTTGATCCAAGTTGGGTAGAAAACTTTACATCTGCAGTGGAAAGTAAACCGTGTTTATATCACAACGCTGATAGTGATATTGCGATAGACAATTAAGAGGTGGGGGCGGGGGGGGGGGGTGTTGCGGTCCCGAGAGTGTTTCGAATGCTTGAACAAGGGATTTTTTACGCTTCAAATTCGGATTCAGCGTGCCCAAATTAGGAGAAAAGTGTGGAAAATTTTCTTGTTTTGCATCCGGTTGCCATGATAACGCCACCATATTCGAGTTTCTGTTTTGAAAATTAGCTATTCTTAAAAGCCTTAAGCTTCTAAAGTACTAAATAGTGCGAAACTTAGCACGTGAATATTATGACCCTACCTAAAAGACAAATGCATTTTTTTTTTTATACCGTAGAATATTTTTTTTAAAGACATGTTTGAATTATGTATATTGACGGATGTAAATGTTTAGCAATTTTGGAACAAATTATCCAATTTTCCCTCAAAAACGGAAATGGAATTCAGAAAAAAGCAATGCATTTTATTGAAGCATGTGCTATGAAGGATGTATGTTCCAAATTTGAAGGCAATTGGTTGAGAGATAAAAAAGCCTTAGGGAAAAAAAATGAAGGCTTATTAGATATTGAGAAAATCCCATTTGAATTTTATTAATCTGTCTATACAGCCATTTAGTGGTATTGTGTTGGGGCATAAAACATATAATTCTGGCCCCGTCCATTTTTTTTTCTGGCATGAGAAGAGTTCAAAGTGTGTAAAAACAGCAAAATATCATTTTTGATATTTTGAGTCTAAAACCTTATTTTCCGGACCTGCACCAACCATGGACGGCAGTATGTGAAGCAATCGTCCGGGGATGGAAAAAAAAATCTGGTAACATCGGAGGTCACTATAAAACATATGGAACTGACCCTTGAGTAATCTTTGGGTTATTAGAGGATACAGTCAATACTGTTTTTTCCATTTCTTTTTTCTAGTGCAAAGCAACAAAGCGCAAACACAAGCAATCTTTATTTCATCCATCTTGAAAATGCAATGTAGGAAGAAGCACACCAGGACGGTGCAATATGTCCTGGGACAATCCTGTCCTAATGCTGTATGTGTTCTGAAACGAAAAAATCAACCGTGGGGCGGGACAGGTCTGCCCCGGGACGAGACTGTCGTAGTGCGATAGGGCCCTTACAGATGGTGTTGTGTCGTTTGATGTGACCAAAATATTGTAATTTTCTTTTTTGAATTATTATCAGTAGTGTAGGTTTGACATTTAGCAAGGTACAAACATCCTTGCTGGTTTTTCTTTCTGTCCAACTAATCCTTCCCATACGTCTGAATGACCGCATTTCAAAGGCCTCTGTTTTTCCTCCAGATTTTTGCTCAGAGTCCAAGTCTCAGACTCATGCAGCAAGACCGAATATATATAGCACTTCACACGTCTCAGTCTCAGTTCGAAGGAGATATGTCTAGATGTTACCGTTATGGATGTGAAACGTGATTTTGTTATTCCAATACGCGTTCTTCTTTCTTCACAACTTTTTTCCATCTTCAGTAGTTTGCTGGCCCAAGTATGCAAATTTTGCCTCCTGTTCCAGTTCTTTACCATTAATGTCTATGTTTGTCTTCATTCCTGCTTTTTTTTTTTGCATGATCATTACTTTTGTCGTCTTGATATTCATATTTAGTCCATTCATTTCACTGTTGTTTTTTCTTGACTGCGCTGGCTAGATTCTGTTGGTCATCTTGACTATTGGTTAACAGTACTATGTCATCTGCATACCTCAGATTATTGATGTTTCTGCCACTGATATTGATTCCATTCAGTTCTTTACTTTCACGAAATATGAATTCTGTGTAGATATTGAAAAGATATGGTGAAAGAACACACCCCTTTGTGACACCTCGTTTAATGGGATTGTATGGTAATACATGTAGTTTATTTTGTATTCTGATTGCAGCTTTCTGGTGCTAGTATAGATTCTTATGTCCTTTCCACAAAAATTCCTATTTTTTGCCAGACATTCTATCATCTGTGCGTGTTGTACCCTATCAAAAGCCTTTGCATAGTCGATGAAATATGCGTACACATCGTGTTGGCTTCTATACTTTTCTGTGTTATGGGGCTTAGATAAAATATTCCTCCTCTCGTTCCCTTTCCCACTCTAAAACCAAACTGTTCTTCTCCCCCTTCATTGTTGATCTTATGTTTGATGCACTCCAAGATTACTCTCAGCAGCAGTTTGGTAACAGATGGCATGAGGCATATTGTTCGAAAATCTGCACATACATTAGTCTTTACTTTCTTTGGTAGTATGATATACACATATCTTGCAAGTTCTTCCAATATTTGCCCTGATTCGTGTATCTCATTGAGCAGTTCAGTTAGTGTGTTAATTCTGAAATCTCCTAAAACTTTCAGCATTTCAATTGTAAGCCCGTCTTCTCCTTGCGCCTTGCTTTCTTTTGGTCTCTCTGATTTCTTGTGGTTATGGTTTTTATAAGCTTTTCAACCTCCTGTAGTGGTGGTTATCTCAGCTGTCCACAACCGTGGTCAAAAAATAACATAACACTGCAAAAAGCCACGCAGGCTCTTGCTCATTTGGGGCTCTTTATTCAGTGATAGATCATCACTATTTCACCAGGTACGGACAGATGGCGTAGAAGAGACTTGATTATGATCGCCTTCATCAATATCGGGAGCTCCAGTGCCAAGGGTGGCCACTGACTGACCATTTGAGGCGCTGACCACACCGAATACCAGTGAAAATGTTCACTTGGACCTCTAAAATAGACTTCCCACGGCCTTATAAGGGTGAAATATTCCGCGTTTCTGCTTTTTCAGAGTGTAATAGTGGATTATCTGTCACAGGAAGGGTAAAAACGCTCTTGGTTCTGACCACGGAAGACATGGCGGCCATATATAGCCCTCTGTGGGCTCGAAAATGACTCCATAGAAGCCCTTCTGCTGTTCGGGGTAGGGAAGTAAAAATGGATGAAAAATGAGAGTAGGGGCACAGGAGAAGCCAAAAAAAAAAAAAAAGGCATAGAAATCATGGAAAGAGGTCTAGTAGGTGAACCAAAGATGCTTTGGGGTTCAAAGGCCGATCAAAAGCTCTTTACGGCTGTTTTTTTTTTTTAACGAAAAAAACTTGTTTGAAATGCATTTTTCTCAAAATACGTTTTTTTAAGCATAAATGTGCTATCTACTTTTTTATTTACGGAGCAATTGCGACGAAATTTGGCATGAATATAGACCAAAGCAATATCTAAATTATGTCAGGAGGGATTTTTGATGTAGTGTTGAATGTTTGAGAAATCTGAGATTTTAGGGTCAAACTTTCGAAAAATCGGCGACCTTTTCACATACCAAATAAAAAAAAATTATAGAAAAACAATCAAGCATTTTATCAAAATTCTGTCGTGACAAAATTGAGATATGGAATGGTAAAATAAGTACACAAAATTACAAGCACATCCGTTGGTACATTTCAGAGCCCATCGAAGGTAAAGTTGTGTAACACAATCCAAAATGGCGGCCGTTGCCATGGCAACAATGAGTGATTTCGATTTTTATTTCGGATGTTTTCTTCTAATTTGACCATGCCGAATTCGATGGTAATGGTTAAAATCATCTTCCCCCAGCAATTTCCAAAATGACTCCCAGGACCCGCTCCCCCCCCCCCTCACACCCCCTTAAGCAGTAATCCAACTTCATGTTCGTGTTGTTCTCCACCCGAGTAAACAAAGTTGTATTCATCGCCTTCGATAATTCCTTCGTCTGTCCATCGATGTTCTTTCACTCCGAGTATGTCTAAGTTCATTTCTGTAGTATCTTTTATCAAATTATCAAGTTTGTAAAGGGTTCTCACATTCCATGTGCCAATGTTTAGGCAGTTCTTCCTAGCTTTTAGGCTAACTTCTTCGGACCCTGGTCCTCCAGATGGTTTTAGACCAGGGCCGTCATCCTTGTTCTCCCTACTCACTGAAAGGACTTACTCTTCCCTGTTTCCATATAAAGCAGGTGTCCTACCCACATGGGGCCCGGGGCCACTTGCATCGCTATTTTCTTTAATTCTTCTAGTCATTTCATTAACTATGGAAAGATACATTTTCCGACCTTACTATGGAGGGTGATCACATCTTGCATCTTGCATCCCAGTCTCTATATGCCCCTTTGCGTCCCTCACGCTTAGCTGTTTCACCTTCAAGCCCTCGATCAGCACTGATTCATCCACCTATTCGGTCGTCCCATACTTTGTGCACCAGAGGTCAGGCCTGCCTCCCCATATATGCCATATGAGTGGGTCGACTCACGTAGTTTAGCCGGTCAGTCAAAACCGTTGCCCGGGGTGTGGCCATCGCCGTGCACTAGCAGTATTCGAGGATCCATACGTGAGCTAGGTATAGGAGTGGGAACCAGTGGGATCCAGGTTATCTCCAGAGGAGGGTGACTGCCTTTCATCAATACCTTACACCCCTATAAAAGAATAAATACGCCCCATTAACCCTTCAGCCCAAGAGTTAGACCCGATAATACGCCGGATATAAGAAGGAATGAATGTGTGTATGCCTGTGCCTTGGAGGGACGCAGTGGCTCAATCGGTATGGCGTCTGCTCATTGAGCGATCGGGATCGACTCGCGGGTTCTACATCGGGGGATGACAGGAAACGAAGATTGAAAACCCGCATTTTTTCAGTGACTCAACGGTCCCCTGGCTTCCTGTGGGTAGGGAAGCCCGACGTCTAGCCTTCTCGGATAAGGGCGAATATATTTCAGAGGTCCCGTGTATACGTTACGCACGTTAAAGAACCCTTGGCAGTTGAATATCGATAGAAGAGTAGGCCTGAGTGCCGCTGTTTCTTTCAAAATTTCCAAATTCCATTTCTACCCACAAAATTTGTCAGCAAAAATTGGCAACTTCTAAAAGTCGACATAATCCTACTTTCTTAGGATCGAAAGGCCTGAGAAAAACAACCAGTGCCTGTGCCAAAACGAATCCGACGTAGGGGCGGAGAGCCACTTCGTCTCTCGTCGACTTCCCAAAAAAGGTACAGGCTTTATGATTATCAAGATCGTAATTATTATTTTATTTTCAAAATTTTGTTTTTTCACCATGCTCTAATCAAGGAAAAGGCGAAAGAATCTTTGGAATTAAACTTATAAAGGCTCAGAGCCCTGTTTTTTACTTTTGGATTTAATTTTAGTCCTGGCACATGTAGGTATTAAGAGGAAGCTTGGGCTTTGCCGGCAGCAAGAGAAAGAGCATACAACAGGGAACGGACAACATACAATAGCTACCAACTTTGTCAGGGCCTAACATGATTCCAATAAAGGCTGAAATAACCACCAGGATACGGAGATTGAAAGGTCCAAATGTAAAATTGACTTGACTTTACCCCTTCAGTGCTTCGCCCGGAACCATTCTGGGCTAAATGTGTGCACGATGTACCTAGAGCCCGAAACCATTCCGGGCCTATGAGGACAGCGATTTTCAGGAATATTATCAGGATACCTTAGGCTGTATATTATCTGAGTGACTTCCCTTGATATCTTCGACTGCCCTTGTTTTGTCTCGAATCGTCGGTTGTGCGTGAGAGGTTGTTTCAAGTCAGAAATTTGTGGAATTTGTGCGTATTTTCTGATTCATGCTTAGGTCAAGAAGGCAAGTATAAGGAAAGCATCATCAGAGATGTTAAATGAGGAGCTGAACGATCGTATAATGTTGACGAAGATCTTTTTAGTGACTCAGATGATGACGAAGGTAGCTCAGTTAGATTTAGATCTAGATAAAGTATTACCGTGTCTCAATCGCAAACCTTCAAAGATCTAGGTCTAAAGACTAACGGAAATAATTATAATACACTTATGGTTCTTTTTTTTCCACACATAAGTATGTATCAACAAATGTAAAATAGAATTTAGGGGGTACAGGAACATATTTAGCTTTTGGTTAGACAAACAAGCAGGACACTGTACGTGTTAGGGAAGTTATAGAGAGTTAAGTGCGACCAGTCTGATTGTGGGCAAGGTACAGAGAAATTCCCTGGCACAGGGCTCTCCTAACTCAAAGCACTGAAGGGTTAATCCAGGTGATTTACGCATAGACATTGTTAATCCGAAAGTGCTGATTGGAAATATGATATTATTCTTTTTTCTTTGAGCTGAAAATTAACTCCTTTTTAGCTGGTTAAGGCAATCGCTCACGAGTTATTCGACAGACGGACAAAACTGATGCAAGCGCGATCCTCTTCCTATTTGACTTGTCCGGAGTAGTCGGGGCGTTTTGTTAGACAAGCCCATAGCAGATTCCCGTTAAATTGCATTACAATCAAAGGAGTCGCGCATTGGAGAAACATGAGTGTTTAGCCATGCGCGAGAGCATTCTATGAGAAGGAGGATGACCAGGCCTATGCATGA
>JBCAUA010066443.1:0-11147 GCA_038406235.1 Peronia verruculata
ATTTATTATTTGGTGAGTGTCTTTCGTGGTCTACCAAAGGGCTTTCGAGGGATTCCTAGGCCCGGTAGCGAGGGATTGCTAGGGATTCCAAGGGATTTCGAGGGATTCGTAGGGATTCCAAGATTTCAAGAAAAATAAACACCCATAATCCCCACAGAAAAATTGAAAAGCAGTCCGTCTAGCCGGATCCAGTCAATGTAGTGAATGTACTACTAGTTCTAGATCTACAACTAGATCTAGTCCAGGTCTAGGCCTAGGCCCTTCAGATCTCTAAATGTAAGGTGGCAGATAGATAGACACCATATAGTACCTAGATACTCAGCGCTAAATCAAATCCTAATTTCTGCCTGATCATAGCAATGACATTTTATAATGCCTAGATCTAGATCTATGTATTTGCCAGAATTTGGCCTAGATCTAGATCTAGATCTACATCTTCCCCATGGATATGCCAGTGATATATATCTATATTCTAACTGGGCATTATACTTAAAGGAGGCGTTATTCTGCACCGAAAGTCAGGTGCTAGTTACCCTTCCAGCATTCTGCACCTGAAACTGAGTTGTTATTTGACTGTACAGCATTCTGCACCTGAAAGTTCGGTGCTAGATGATTGTACATAGACCTAATTCTGAACCCGAAACTCAGGTGAACTCCGGTACTGATTCAAGTGACTTTATTATGTACCCCCATGTCCGTTGCTGAATCTAGTTAGTAATTATTATGGTAGCGTCAGATGCAACTGAGTGACGCAGTCACTTTTGATACGATGTTAATTGCGGCGGAATGACACGGTCTTAATACCGTATCAGTTGCGACCGAGTGGCACAATCACCCTTGATACATGTACTAGATCTAGATGTCAGTTGCGACCGAGTGACACAATCAACCTCGAAAATGTCAACTCCCACTGAGTTAGCTACCATCCCGTTCAACCTAAGTATATATCTGTAAATGTAGACCTAATCTTATTTGGTCGATTTAAGAAACAGGATATGTGAGGGTAAAGACTAAGAAGGGAGAGAGAGAGAGATGGATGCATAGAAAGAGAGAGGAATGGGAATGAGACAGGTAGAGGGAAGAGAGAGGAGGGATGGAGAGAGAGAAAGAGAGCATTTGGAATGTGACATTGTTGCATGCAATACCGTACAGATTTATCAAGATCTAGGTATATGTTAAATTGTAGGCCTATTACTTCTATTTAGGCTCTATGGACAATTTTTGCTAATCCCAAATTAAGGATAAATCTAATTAATAAATAAATCAATGAATTTAAAAAAATAAATACAAAATGCAATGCATTCATCTTACTACAAAATTATCAGACAGGGGGATATGAGTGTGTGCTCTAGCTGACGATTGCTTCAAGCATGTCTCAGCAGATAACTTTGCATGCAATAGGTGATTGCCCGTTGCTTTTTTATTATGAGTTTTGTTTGATGAGACTTATATGTATTTCTCAACATAACGTCCATGGTTTAGCCAGAATGTAAAAGAGGCTTTACGATAGACTGTTCTAATAACCAAACAGCAGTAACAATCATTCCCACCCACACACACACACACACAAAAGGTCTTAGTGATGACCTCTAGCAGCCAGACAGGTAAAGGACTGGACTGAATTCAAAAACGAATCAGCTTTTCATAAAGTTTAAGCAAAGCTTTTAGTGCACTTTCTTAGACACAGTGCAACTTCATATGTTTATGGCGTGAACCTTATGACACAGCAGTAGTTGATTGTCTGCCTGCCAAAATTTTATAAACTTTTGCAAATTAGAGAGCTCCCCTGACTGGGTCGCAACTGACTGTGCGTCAAAATCAACCGAGTCACTCGGTCACAGTTGACACTTCCAATTATTATAGAATTACGGGTTTAGATGTAACTGGGTTAGAGAAAATTCTGCATCCATTCTCGGGGATGGATCTGGTTGGTTGTAGAGAATAATATATTCAAGACTCGGTTGTTAGGTGAGTGACCGATTACAGGGATCCACTCAATTAATTTCTTATGTGAATAAATTAAGTTCCCAAAAGACAACTACCTGTCAAAAACTCAAGAGATGTATATTGCACTTTTTTCAAGAAAAGCCGAAAGCTAGGGATGAGAGATTTATAGAAAGGCACTGACTGATATTACCTTGAAGTCAATAATCCTGTTTTGAAATTCCTTTGGGGTGTAGAGCTGTATTCTCAAAAAGTAAAATACCTCAATTTAATGTACAGTGCCATTTGTTACCCACCTGACCTCGCTGTTCTGACAGAATAATCTAAGGTGAATATCAATGATGGATATGGAAGTCCGTCTTCCATTGACGCTTGTCTTGATTACTGTTCATAACTTTCATCGTCATCCTGCCCTTTGGTGTTTTGATTTCAGACTCAGGCTTTTTGAAATTGTGATGAATCACAGCAGACAGTTTTGATAAACTTTAATTTGTTTGTATGTCTTCTTTTTTTTTTTTTAAATAAAGGAAATTGAAAGACAACACCTATCATGTATGTTGGTTTATGATTCAACCCTAACCTATACCTTCAAGGCTTTTGTGTTATATTGGCACTGTGGCAAATAGTGTTTGAAAATGCAAATCTGTCATAATGTTCAGTTTTACAACCTCCAGGGGAGAGGATGGTGTCAGGCTGAAATCAAAAGTACTGTAGAACTGCATCTCCGTACCATTCATCACTTGTCCACTCTCGTGCTCTTTCACATACCAATTTTTGTGTATGTTTCATTTTCAAAATAGTTTGAGCTGTCTTCTAAATGTTCTCCTGAAATGAAGTAAAAAAAAAATTCATGTATCTCATCAGCCTTCATGTATGTCATCAGCCTTCTATTCTGTAAGTAGAACAATGCATCTTGTCTTTCTGGTTGTCTAGGGACATAAAAAGAGCCAACCTTTTGTTTCTCAAAGAAGAAACAAAATTCCCAAAATATGTTGCTATTACTAATAGTAATGTTGCTTACATGAGTTGCAGTACACACATTTACACATGCACTCTGTCAATATTATTGCCTCTTTTTCTGACACTTTTGGGCAAACTGTTGTGTTTGTCATCAGTGCTATGCAGTATATTAATTATTATGTTGCAAAATTGTATCTTTCAGTTTTTCTCCTTCAGGTTCTTTCTACAAGGTAAATGTACTCGGGGTGTAACCTGTATGTATCTTCATGATTCATCACGTCCCCCACCTCCAAGCAAAGACAACACCTGCAGATATTATCAGTTGGGCTGCTGCAAGTATGGGACAAAGTGCAGGTTAGTGATCAGGGTGTGTTTGTCTTGTTGCCAATTGAAATCAGACGTTAGTGGCTGGGCTAGAATAAAAAAATCAGGCTTTTGAATGTGATGAGGGGGGTCAGATATCAAATTTTATTTTTATTGTAGAATCGAAATTGCGTTCATTTTAAAACAAGACTGTATCAGTCTTACCCTTGATGTATAAATATTACTTCATTAGAATATTTTTTTTCCTTTTGGGAGGTAGGCATGTAGATTTATGCATTCAACCGTTCATTTAAACTCCATTTTCTCAAAATTTTGGTCACTGCTGAAAAGTCTCCCATTATCTCTTCAAACTGCAGTATCTCTGGCTTGAATCAAGCTAGGTCAAAGTTCTTTTCACCATCTGAAAGGGTGTGAAATAAATTTTCTCATGATACCAAAAACCCCATATGGTGAAAAATTGACATACATCTCATTTTGACTGGCTTTGAGAAATTTTCAAAAGCACTAGCTCAAAACAGTGGCACATCAGTGTCAGTTTTGACATTTTTTCTCAAGTAAATTTGTGAATAAAATCATCAGAAAAATTACAATGGATTGTTTGAAAGTAACAACATTATAGATGAGGACCACCTATTCAGAAGAGTATTACATCTATGCCAGTTTTTAATATATTTTCAAAAATAAATTTGTAAATAAAGTTTGGAGGAGAATGTAATATACAGCTTGAAAAAAAAAGAATGGGAGTCCCTTTATAATTATAAATAGTATGGTTTATTGGGGCTTCCTTTATATAATTTTTTTTTTTTAATGATTTATTTGACATTCTTATGATATATTGGTGGAGCATTTTTTGAAAGGACATTATTTTTTTTATCTGACTGTGGATTGTATTTTTATTTCATTATAAATCTACTTTTCATGAGTCCACTTGTTTTCCACGAATTTGTGTTATCTATGTTGTAGATATGACCATGTGAAAGCAGGCAAAGAAAACAACAAACCATCACCTGGAAACACAGTCATTGAGAGCAAGCCACCTTTGAAAAGTTATGGGAATCACACCTCTACCATGGTCACATTGAAAAAGGGTGGATTCAACAAGAGTGTACAGGCTGCCAAGGAAATCAAAAATACCGATGATTTACAGAAAAAGTGGGTAATGGCAGCTGATTTTGTACCCGGACAGAAATACCATGGTAAAGGTAAGGAAAAAAGTTTACAGAATAGATTAGTGTTTTTGTTTTTTTATTTGCTTTTCTCCATTTAGATGTTGTTAATGCATCAGAATATGTGAAAGATATAATGAAATTAACCCAGCGGAAAGAAGGTTGCACATCTGATAGGGAATGTGAGCATCTTGGACATGATTATGACAGCATAGTTTGAGCATTGAAACATTGGGTGGTCTATAAAACGGCATTTGCAATTGCATAAAATGGTGACCAAACCCAAGTGATTTATCCTGAGTTGAGAGCAGTCACTTTCTGAGCTGAAATATCAGTATTCAATACAAACTTTCAGCTCAAGACATATGAGCGTACAGAGTCTCACATCTCTTGGAGACAGTTTTTTTTTTTTTTATTTGTGTCATCGCAGGATGTCCTCAACATTATGATGTTTACAAAGTTCAAAACATTAATCCCTAGTTACTTAGCACTCTACCTGTTGTCTTGAGAAAAATTTTTGGTGTACCTAGACTTCTGGGTGATTTTACATTTTTAGCTGTTTCTTGCAAAGTACATAATCAAACAGAGACATACTAGTAAGTGAATTGGAGCAGTATGCAGAGTACATCAAAGGGGCATTCATGGTGGTAATGTTCTGATTTGTGATGTACACTGACAGAGCTGCGAGTGATTAGTATGCATGTTTTATAAAGTCTGGCCGATTTCCAAGTATATCCTGTACAATACTTAATGCATACTTTGACATTGTTCTTCTTGCAATATTTCAGGCCCTGTGAGTTATGCAGCTGCTGTGCAGCCTGTCGATAGAACAGATTACGATGCTGTCTGTCAAGCACCCTCCTGTCTGACAGATGTGACAGAGGATTCCTTGTTGTGTCCTTACTTTGAGCAGAGAGGGGAGTGCCCGTATGAGGGACAGTGTGGTTACCTCCATGGTCTGATCTGTGATATGTGTGGCCTGCCCCGGCTCCATCCCACTGATGAGAAACAGAGGCAAGAACATGAGAGGGTACGTTCAAACTTTGATGAAAATGCTGGCTAGTGGAAAATTAATGGCTCTTGAAGACTAGTGCGAAGAGAACGCCCGCTATCAGCACATGACTTAATTTGTGTCATTTGTTATTTTGTCTTCTGTCAGCATCTATTTCAGTTGATATCATTTCAGTTATATATACTAAAGTGCCATATATTTCATTCAGTGGTTTTGTTGGATGAAAGGCAGGTTCAGAATATTTTAGTGATGAAGGGCTTGAATGATAAGATAACCTTCATGTTTTGGATCGAATAAGAAGAGAATTTAATTATGACTAAATATGAAGAATGAACTACAGATCATATGAAAATTTTCCCACCCTTCTCTTTCTTTGTTTCTTTGATATTTTGCTTATCATTTATTAGAAAGTCTATTCTTGTTATGTACATATCAAATCTGTTTTTGTTAGTGATTAAGTAATCAAACACTACTTTTACAGAGTAATGACTATAGATGCTCTGAAAAGACCTTCTATGACAGTACTTATATAGGCTTTCCATTCTGTCCAAAAATGGGATAACTTATGCGCCTCTGGAGTTTTCAGCAAGTAATCTATATAACTCATTTGCCTAAATGTTTTAGTGTGTATTCCCTTTGTCCATTTTTTGTCGTTGATTATTGAGAGTTGTACAAATATGAACTTGTTCTCACAATGAATGTTATAATTATTTACACAATTGTTTGAAAATCTGCCAGGAGATGAATATAGTTGTAAATGTATGTTTGCTGTAAAGTCCACTTTTATTTTTTGCCTTCTTTTATTTTCTTATATATATATATATAGGAGTGTGTAGCAGAGCATGAGAAAGAGATGGAGCTTGCATTTGCATATCAAGCCAGTACAGATAAAGAGTGTGGTATTTGTTTAGAAAATGTCATGGCAAAAGAAGGGGCAGATTCTGACAAGAGATTTGGCATTCTGGAAAACTGCACTCACTGTTTCTGTCTGAGCTGTATACGAAAGTGGCGTTTCAACAAAAGTGATGTTATACAGACACAGAGGTATATGCTTGGTTTTTTTTTTTCGCATGCATTTATTGTGACAACTATTTTGATTTTAAATTTTGCATCCTTATTTTTGTTTGAGCTTGGATTATGAAGTAACCATTTTGTCATAATTTCTGCTTGGTTAATTTTGTACATTGTTTGAGTCCAGCGTTAATTTCATATTTAAGTTTTATAGTACCCTCTATTCTTATGTTTATAATAAATTCACCTTATCATTATATTTTCAAAATCATCACTGATGTAGATATTTACGATAAACCATCAGAATGCATAGATATTACTATGTATTGCTTGTGCAATCCACAGCCTTGATTGTACAGTTGAAATATGCTGTCACTAGCAGACTAAATTCAGTTTCTTATTAGTGTAATCTATGTTTATGAAAGAAATATTAAGTTTGTTAAGTGTTACATCAGGCAAAGTACATAAATGTAGTTTCAGCTCAGTTTAATTCATTGAGTCTGTAACTTTCATGATATCAAACCATATGAATAATGACATTTTTTTTTTTTTTTGTGTTATGAATTATTCTGTACTGTTAAATACTTAAATGTTAATGAGTGGTGTCTGTTCTTATCTGCAGTGAAGAAATTACTAGGAAATTTGTGTTTCCATGTGGACTGTGAGGTATAATTAATTTGATCATTTCTGGTTTCTTCAGGACATGTCCTACATGTCGGACGCATTCAGATTTTGTCACACCGAGTAAGTTCTGGGTGGAATCTCCGGAGGAGAAAGCAGTGCTCATCAATGAGTACAAATCAGCCATGCAGTAAGTAACAGATGTTACCTTGAAATTAAGCTGTACGCAGGATAACCAACCTTCCTTGTAGTTATGAATCCTGAATTTCCAATCATGCTTCAAATTGAAAAAAAAAAAAATCAGTGTTGGAGTTTTTGTAATATAGTAATGTACCAAAAAAGAAAGACAAAAACTGACTAAATACAGTTTATTGTGTTGTCCTGATTGTAATTTACTGAAACTTTTCATATTATATCATCAGCAACTTACTAATAGCTCATGTTTGAGATACTTTTATTTGTTTTTGAGGGGGAACGTTAACACAAAGCAAGAGGCTGTCCATCGATTTTTTTTTGCAGTTTATTCTATTGACATAGTGCTTTTTGCAATCCTCATCTTTGATGCCAGCTGTTATGTACTCATCTAGAACCATTCAAATACAAAAAAAAAAAATTCTTCATATCCTGTTTTAGTTATATTTGAGGTGTAATGGTCACGGTCTAAAGACCCGTGACCTTAGAGCCCAGTCCGCCTAAAAACCTGTTCCTGCCGCGAAACAGTTTTTTTTTTCCTCTATAATTACCAGTTTAAGAATCTGCCTCCAAATAAAAAGTCTGTCTTAGAGCCTGGTATTGAGGCAGGACACTCAAGCACTTGGGATATAATTTCACATCAATTTGTCCAACTTGAGAGAAATGCACAGCACCAGATGTGCAATAAAAAAGCAGGATGGGGTGGAGGAAACAGGAATCCAGAAAGAGGGAGTGATGGAGGATTTCTGGCAGCATAATGAGATCGCACCTAAACTAACATTTCTTTGTTTTCCCAACTTGTGGGACAGCACCTGTAACTAGTTATGAGCTTAAGGGGGCAGTATCACTGCAAAAAAATGCGAAATAACTGATTGACGATTTCAGCGCTGTAAATGCTTTATTTACAGGGAGCAATCATTTTTGTGTAAGGAACAGTTTGAATTTTTGAGTTTAGTTCAGTAGTTTTTGAGATATGCCCGTTTAAAAAGGGTATGTTCACACATCTAAAAAATTTTTGTGGGCATGGTAGCTACTGAAAACATTGAACCATACTTCTAAATTTGTATAAAGTCTTTTGTTTGTTTCCTACAATTAATGCTCCCTTATTAATGCGTCCATGATTGCTTTCACATTCTATCTTCACCTGTTATTTATACATTTGTTGATATAGAAACTAGTTCACAATGTCAGCTGATTGGAAAGGTATGAGAAGACCTAAAAAGCGGCACTTTAGAGGTAACCAGCATACTAAAAAGCTGAAACTAGATCTAGATCTAGAATCTAACACAGAAGCCAGTGAATCAAGATCTAGATCTAGTTTACTGTCAGTGTCAGAGCAGTTGGAGGAGGGTGGATCTAACTTTAGTGAATCTGTTGCCAAGGTAAACAAAACATGCTATGCCACGCCCATTACTAGTACATCAGAAAGAAAGCTAAAAAATCTTTATGAGATTGATTCTTCTAGTGACATGTCTGACAGTGAGGAGGAGATATCAGAGCCTGATAGCCCATATGAGTCGGGAAATTTTTAAAAGTCAGTAAGCGATAACAATAATAGAAAATTGCCAAATTTTTCAATCTTATTTTTCCCCGAAAATTGAAGGTTTCAGGCACTTTTACTGCTGTAACTTTTTTATTTATCAACCAAATTGTTTGAAATTTTGCATGTGTATTTGTCTGCTATATACCTATAGTATGTACCAAGGAAACATAACAACTATGGTTACTTTTATTTTAACAGCACTTTGACTAGTAGATATTTGTGGTCATGCGAAGTACATTTTTGTAGAGGGGCCAAGAGAAAAATATGACCCCCTTTAGTAAATCTGTGGTACATACCATAGATACACCTTTTATTTGCATTACTTTTCATTTTGAGAGTTGTTCCAATGTAAACTTTGAAAATATCATCTCCAAAGTAACATTCGTTATCGGTTCCTGAATTTTTGTAAAGTTCTGAATTTTATTTATTTTCATGAAAGATTACACATATACCCCAATTATTATTATATACTTTTATAGCATGATTCCTTCTAAATATTGTGTCAAAATATTATGGCTGTAGCTTAAAATTTGATTTTTTTTTATGAATTTTTTTGCAACCACATGCGGCCTGCGGTGATACTGCCCCCTTAAATCAACCCGCTGAAAGGCTGCAAGGTGTCCATGTGTGAGATTTATGGCTCAGACGAGCAGCGATCTCAATCGATATCAACTTTTTTTTTTTTAAGCCCTTCAGTCCTAAGAAAATAGGATTACCTCGGCCTGTTTTTGTTGAAGTTTTTGTGGGTCGAAATTTGGAATTTTGCCTGGGCAGCGGCACTCCGCCTGCACTTCATGGATTTTAAACTGCCAAGATTTCTTTACCTTGCGAACGTACATACGGGACCTCCGACATATATTCGTCCTTATCCGAGACTAGACGTCGGGCTTCCTTACCCAGAGGGAATCAGGGAACAGCTGAGTTTTTAGATCGCCATGTCCTTTCATTCCCAATGGGCGGACCCGTGAGTCGATCCCGGCTACAACCTCACCGGCGTGAGTTGTTTTCATCATGGGGCAGACTTCAAACTACATGGCCACCGTGACCTCCCCCCCCCCCATACCAAAGTCAAAGCTCTGAATTACCTACAAGATCCCCTCCCCCCCCCCCCCCCATCCACCCTACCCCTAATCCACCCAGCTCGGGTAGAGGTGCACAAAGAGAGTGTTAGACTGGCTTTCATGAAACACTAACTCTTTTTCATCGCAGCAGAACAGCAGGACTCGATCTTATTATCTCAGCTATTCCAAGGTAATTTACCACCACACCAGTTGTAGGCCTGTGCATGACTGGTCATGATAACCAGTTATATCGGTCGTGGACTCGAAGAATGATTAACCGGTTATGATCATCGAAGATCGCTTACGTTGTCGGTCATGATCAACCATGAAGTGAGGCTAAAGCATTCATCAATTAGCCATACCGCTGTCTTTGATCTCGGAAAACTCCGTCCATCATCGACACGCGTTAGTTCCAATGGCACCCTTCTCTCTTCCCCCCCCCCCCCCTTTCTTTTTTTAACTAAAGAGAACAAAAGGAAACGCGCTGAGTTTTACTAGAAGTGCCAAAGGAAGATCTGCAGGGGTGTTATGGATCGTACTTAGCATGTGAATTTCGTTTTAGATAGCTGTCTTACAGTAACAGGAAATTCGTTTCAAACGTGTAGTGTCATTTGTGTCTACACTGTCATTTCTTGAACATCAATCAATATCTATTGTGGCAATATTGCATTGTTTCTTGTGATTCTTTTACGGTTAAAACCGGATAAGCAACGTGTTGCATCGCTCGAAAAAACTGGCGCTCCAAAATCAAACATGTAAGACTTGTATGAAGCCATCATTCTCCTTATATGCGCGGAGCAACGTCTAAACTCCACAATCTATGGCAACGTTAAGCCTCCTGAGACCGTCGCTTGAGATGGAGATGTAGCGATAGGTGAGCGATTCTCAAGCATCTCACTGGAGGTGTGTCTCATTTTAAGCCTAATCATTGGTCAAAATGTTTTCCCGCCAACACATACCTGAGTCACCGTGTGTAGTTTGCAGTACCTATGAGGCTTATCATCTTGTAAGCTGTGGTAGAACTCGAGACAAGGCAGATAGAGCGGTCCTTTGAAATTGTTCGTGGAGAGCCTGAAGTCATCCATATTCCACAATATACAAACATCAGAGAGACAAGAGATTTCATGTTTTGCTTTCTAGTTCTTTTTCTCCCTTCTTACCTTTCACCCTTAGAATTCTTCTGTCCTTCTTTCACACCTCCCCCCCCCCCTCTTAAACTTAATTAGGTATTTTAAGCAAAATCACATGACCTAGGAAACATCGCTCACATGTTGCTTTGTTTATATGATGTGACAAGTTTGAGAGCTCATCAT
>JBCAUA010066454.1:0-11147 GCA_038406235.1 Peronia verruculata
TTGAGGAATCTCATGGTGGGTCAGTTGCATTTTGGCCTAAGTCTGACTTAGGCCAAAAGGGTAGCGCAGTGACGATATATACATTTTTGTGGATTTTATTGACACCCCACAAAAATTTGTATAGGTGTTACGAACTTGAGCTTAGCTCCATTATAGTAAGATGGACTGGACAGACTGGTGCTGTACAAGATTTGATACTTCTTGCTGTTTTAAATTGTTTTGTAGATTTCTTTGTTCTAGGTTGATAAAATCTTATACCTGATTGTTTTGATGCGACTTACAATGTCATGCATATCATGAAGATCACAATGGTCCCGGGCAGTTTTAGCTGCCTTTTGAGAAAATAGACAAAACTCTTGTGAATACTCATGTGGCACGTAATTTTGAAGTATTAGATTAAAGAAACAAAAAAGTGACCTAAATTAAATCACTTGTGTTTTGATGATTATGGCTAACACCTGCCATCTCTCCCCAAAATGACATGATAGGCAATGGTGGAATGGCCATGATGATATTTTATATCAGCTTATCTCATTTTATACAGATATCTTCAAATTAGAGACAGATTGTATACTGGCAACCAGGTATACAACAGAAATGAAAGTCTTTAGAACTTCATTTGGTCAAAAATTGAATAAAAAGATGTTGCTGGCCAAACCTTTGAACCTCTTGGTTCTTCGTCAGCACAGCAAAGAAAATTGTATCAGCTATTATCTCATCTGTTTTCATGTTCTGTCCGCAGGTGCTGGTCTTTCTTGACAGCCACATTGAGGCTGGTGAGACCTGGCTGGAGCCACTACTCGACAGAATAGCCCAGAACAGAACCACAGTGGTTGTGCCTATAGTGGACACCATTGAGCCAGAGACAATGATCTACAGAGAGGCTGAGCTGATGAAAAGCGGATTCACATGGTCATTGCTGCACCAGTGGGAAACACTACCACCTGACTTGGAGAAAATAGTCAGTAAAACTGCTGAACCATACAAGTAATTTCAGCTTTTTTTTGGGTCGGATTTGCATTTGTCTCTGCTCAGTAGTTATCAGTCTGTCATTGTCATTCATGTTTCTATTTGAATTGATTTCATTTTCAAATACCACTTAGCTGTTTACAACATCTTTGACCCTAGAAGTGTCAAAGCAGAGGCCAGAGACTCACTCATTATATTTCCTACTGGAATTCCTCTCTGTACAGTGCACAGTGCAGTGACGACTATATAACACATTGTTTCACTACTGTTTTAAACACGCATGATAGTCTATCATCGTAGTTATTGAACTTCTGGAGTTCTGGTAATTTCTGTGGACACTTTTGAAGTCAAAGTGGATTGGTTGTGCATGTTTATAGCCTTATTATTGGCTGCTTTTTCGCCCACATAGGTACGCTTTAGTTATTTTTTGTTTGAAATGAATCTCTTAATCTGAACTGTCATTTAGAATCTTCGTTGGAGAGCTGATATTGTTCACTTCACTAAAATTTTTCTTTCTTTTTTTTTTTTTAATCGTCATGCTCCTCCTCATATTGCACATTTTATATTTAGCATTGCAATTTTTTCTTATTTTCATCCATCCCTCACAATATTCTTCCTCCTAAAGTTGTTTCTAGTTGTGTGTGTGTGTGGGGGAGGGGGGGGCACGTTCTGGAGGTGATTTTTATGATATAATATCTAAAAAGTTACATATTTTTAACCTTTCAGATGCAGTAGAAAATTTTCTATATTTTTTTTAAAAAATGCCATTTAGCGAAAATTCAAATTTCGACATTTTTTCAAACTAAAAACCACTTTTTTTTTAAAACTTACCGACCGAATTTAACGCGCTTATATAATTTTTGGGGGTTTTGTGGTGACAGTGATGTGTACCAAATTTGGTTTGAATCAGTTGCGAAACAAAAAAGAAAATAGCAAAAAAATAAATTAAAAAAAAGGGTTTTGAGAAGAACACTTTGAAAGATTTTTTCAGAGAAAAATTAACATGAAGAGTTTTGTGTTCAGCTTTCAGCCTCGGAACAGCCTTTTTTTTTTTTTTACAAATGAGCCCTCTTTCCATGACTTCTGTGTCTCTTGTAATTTTTTTGGCTTTTTGGGCATATTTTAAAAAACATTTTGCTCCCTACCCTCCATCATTATATGAGCCATTTTGGGGTTCTTGAGGGCCTCTGTGTGTCCCCCATATCATTTTTGAGTGCTAGGAAAGAGAATTTTGACCTTTACTATGACATATAGTCAACAATTGAACTGGTAGTAGCAGAAACAAAGGGAAACTGCACTATTTATAGGACGGGGAAGGTCATTTTGGAACGCTTACACTGATAATTTACATGATCAGCAATTTGTAATCGCGTCATAGTGGTCATCCAGTGTCCATCCCTGGTACTAGAACTCGTGATATTGCTAGAAGAGGTGATAATCAAGTGTTTTTTTGCACCCTTTGCCTAAATATAATCAAATTGCGACGATCTACGGCCTTATTTAGCAGCCTGATGGAGCCAAATCCTGACTGACAATACGCTAGGTCTACCGTTGAATGATCAGTAGTCAAACACTTTAGAATGGACTTAGTAAATTTTTTTGTTAACATTTTTACACGCAGAAAAGGGAGTACTTTTAAGAGAATACAAAAGCGCAAAATCGCATTTTATGGGCAAAATCCATGTTTTAGAACCCCCCCCCCCCTTAAAATTTAAGACATTGGTTCTCCACTACATTTAAGGAAACAAATAACAATCTACAGAACTGATAAGTTAAAACTAAATACACTGAACGAACCGGTCAAATTTTCGAACCTTGATGGTTTCCTGTAGCAACAGCAGCTGTATTGTCGGTATCATTGTCATTATTCATTGTGAGACAAATACAAGAGAACGTTTCGTATACTTTACATTTTTTTCCCTCAAACTCCTTTCCCTGCCAGTCAAAGAGGAAAACTATATCTATAGCCTGCATTTGACCTATTTAACAATATCATCTAGACACTGTATGAGAACGAGTCCACAAATCGATCACTATCGATTGAAATCTATTTCCTTCTATTGTTTGTGTTGTTATTTTTCCTTCTATTGGCGTTAGAAAGTCCATTCATACATGTGATTGGTACATTTACAATGATCTATTGTTTATTTCTGTTCCATCAACAACAGCGATTCTCAGGCCGATCGACTGACCGAGCAGTTTGGACCAAATGGAAGCCTGTGGCTAGTTTTGTCAGTGTATTGAAAATTGATTTTATAACTTCTACCTGTAAAATTTATCTGTTACAATAGCCAAAGACACCCTAACCTCCCATTTCAAATGCAGCCATTGCCATTTCCCATAACTGAAGCTGGAGCATTACCAGCGTTGGTTATGTCTCACTGTAGACTCATTTATCGTATACAAAAAAAAAAAGATCCCACCAGCATGGTCAAGAGACAGTACACCAGGGCACAGTAAACGGAACGAGAAGAAGAGGATGGCAGGAGAAGAAGTGGTTTGATAATATCAGAGCGTGAGTTGGAGTCAGCTTTGACTCGACCCAAACATAGATCAGGGGCCGGCAGAGATGGATGAAGTTGTCAAAACCAGCATGATCGGACGTGCGCTCAACCACCCGAAAGGTTACGAACCTGCAACCTGTATCCCGCAATATTCTCGTCTATATTTCAACTCTTGGAAGTGATATGATTGGTGAGGCCTCTGGTTTCTGGCAGATACGATGACAGATAGGAAAAACTGTTGACAAGTTGGCCTTTTTTTTTTTTTTTCCATGTTGAAAAAATTCTCGCTCTGTTTTGTGGAAATGTTAGTCCGACCCAGCTGATATTTACATCACGGCGAGTCAGCCATTTTCGTTTTCTACACATCACAACCGCCATTTTGGTTGTGGCTGTTGTTGTTGTTGTTCATACCTTCAGCATGTGTGGCTGTGAAGTGCAACGGGTCTCAGCCTTTGACGTCGCTCTTTCCATTTCATGTTTCTTTAAGAAATTATTTGTATTGTCATTTAGGTCATGACAGATAAAGCGTAGACTCCCTGCATTAATTTTAAAGCTAGCCACATCAATTCGAGATCTAACTATATTGATGTTCATGAAGAATAATTCAGCTCAATAAACAATGTTTTCAGACATCATTTGTGGTCAATCATCAAAACTTATTCCTACTGACCCTTATAATGATTATTTGTTCTATGGAGCACGCAACAACAACTGGACCATGTATCTTCTGTCTACTCACACATGATATGGCCATTATTATGCACCCGGACAAATTTCAGTAATAACCTCCTCTTTTGCACCATGCTACTGGTGGTCTGTCCATTTCTGTAGCCTAGATCTGACAAAAACAAAACAAAATAGCAAGGACAACAATAACAACAGAAATAGACCCATACAAAAGAAACAGACTGTTATTACGTAATCATCTCTCGGACCGAGATGTGAAGAGAAGGAAACAAAGAAGGTAGGCGCACACACATAGCACATCAGAATCCGATAGCCCCAGGATCGGCTCATCACAGGCTGAGGAGATCAGGATGAGTTTCATGAGGAATGAGGAGGGACTGGAGGGTTAATCTCCCCGCTGATTGAAGCCAAACCGTGCGTTCTTAAAACGGCGTCAACTGAGCCTGCAAAGTTTGAAGTAACCAATCGCGCAGATGACCTGGCCGGCTAAAAGTGTGCTTGCAGTCCTCTCCGGTTTTAAAGTAAAACTTGTCTTTTCTTCATCACGCCTTGCGTTCTATCAATTTTCCACCGCAGATATGTTCGACTGTGGCTTGAGTCAGAATAAAACACACTAGCTTTGTCAACATTTCAGGTATTTAGTTCACTGGCATCTATTCACGTAAAAGCTTCAGAAATCTCTTTTCTCTCCATCGCCGCTCTTTTTCTCTTTTTTTCCCCCCCCTAAGCTGGGTTTTGTAAAGAAGCGACCTTTAGAAATCTAGCAGATTGAAAACTTGTATGATCTAACTGAAATACGTCTTTTAAAATGCGCCCCTCGTAAAAAGCAGTCGAGTTCTTTATTATTTATCTTTTGCTGACCTGACGAGTCGCAGAATCAAGAGAAAAAGAATCACGAGAGAAAATGAATTAAAAGAACAAGACATTCGTGATAAACTATTCAATACGGCGCTGAGAGTGTTATCTATGTGCTGAGTAAACCATTGAGTAATAAATAAATACCGGTAGTAATAATAATTCTTAAAGTGAGAGAAAAGAAAAGAAATACGAATGATGAAAGCACACACACACAGTGTAAGACTGAAACAGAGAAGTTGAAAAAGAAGGAAGGAGGACAGATAGAGAAGAAGAGAGAGAGAGATAAAAAAGGAGAAAGAAGAAGAAGGAGATGGCTCGAATAACAATAAGAAGAGAGTGTACTTTGGGACAGCCAGTGAAGCTGATAATTCTGCAAGGAGTCCTAACTGTATGTTATAAGGCTCATCAAAGTCATTAGAAAATAACGAGTTGACTTATTTTATGAGTCTGCCTTATGAGTCTGGTATTGCATTATAATAAACGAGTGCCATAGCCCTTCACAATGACGATAACGTCAGAGTAAAACATTCGAACACAAAACATTTGCCCGACACTAAACCAATATCTATGTCAATCAGCGGCATAAATATTCTGATGATTGTGAGTCATGTTTGTTTTCATCAATCATTGTTTATCTATTCATTCAATATAACTGTTCACAATACTAAAAAAACAACTGAAAATATTGTATCACTTTACTCTCTCTTTAGTCGGTGCATTTTATTTATTGTGGAAAAAAAGATCACAAAGCTAAATTGCCAAGTTCTCGAAGGGGAAAAGGCTTTTAGTAAACTTGTATTAGAATAATTGTCACACCCCCGACCAATCATGTTTCTCTCCTCTTTTCATAGCCAAATTCAAGTTATACCGGATCTCAGTTTTGCTCTGCATTCCCTGTGATCATACACAGAGGAATTCAAAATAATTCTGACGCTAGTTCAGTACAGAATAATTAAGATAACAACAAGCAGATTTCAGTGGTAACGCTCGATGATAAGCAAGGCATTTGGATCAGCTTATCTGTATTTGACTCTTATTGTATAGACATCACTAAGAGTCTCTGGCAGCTTTCTTAGCCCCAGAAATATCAAAACACCTTATAGTCAGAGAGAGAGATAGGAACAGCAGCTATCCCAGCTCCCATATTTTTTATGTTGGGGGTGGGGAGGGGGAGGGGGTACGAATGAATGAAAAGTCAGGCCAGGGCTATTTACTTTGTAGGCTCATGTTTAAAGGTGTTAAGGGTACGATTTGCCCACGCCCGAGAACTTGTTCATGTTATCATTATCATGTATACGATAGATCTACAACAAAACCTATAACAGGCTTTTGGACCAAAAACTGAGGGTGTCCATCTGAGATTTGGCACACAAAATTGTTGCATAAAAATCTCGGTTTTTATCTACATCAAGAAGAAAAAAGCTTACAATGTTTAATGTATTCTGAAAAGACGATAGTAATCGAATGGTAAATTGGCGAGAGTGTTTGATCTGAAGTGTACATTCGATAGAATGACACATTGTGTTACTATTCTTCCGATTCCCCTTCCGTTCGCAGAGATTCCAAAATAACAAATAATATGTTTCTTTTGAGTAACGTTCAGTTTTGTTATTCAACATATCAACATCGAGGTGTGCACGCTTGCCATACACTTTGAGTCGCAGGACAGTAACAGTTTGAAGTAAATTTAAAAACTCTTTTACGGGATTCTACTCACTATCATTACTGTTGCATAATATGAGTTACTTTCGGTGCAACATAGACCGACACATTAATATCAAACTACTCATAAGATTGTTATCTAAGTTTAAGCTGTCATTGTCACCAGATAAATAAAAAACATCTTTGTAGCAACAAGGACACTCGAGCAGACCCCTTTTTTTTTCTGAGAGGCTTAGCCTATCGGTGCCATCAAAGCTGTTGAAAATATTATAATTTCTCTTTTCAGATCTTTGCTTGTAGAGATAATTCATACAGAAAGTTGCCAATGGACCCAGGAGAAGAGCTAAAGATCAAATATCATTATCGGTCATAAATATACAAGAATAAATGCATGTCATCCCTCCGTTTCGGCCAGTTAGGCAAGAGTATTGTGGGCGCTATGAAATCCTACTAATGATGCCATAACACTTGATAATTACATTGCTCTAACTGCATATGCCCGATCTCCATTGAGCTATTTATTTCCTTGCATTGCCCAGAAGGCACGATCTCTAAGATCAAGTTTTATTTCAAATTAAGTAAACAACGTTGATTTTAAAAAAAAAATGTGTTTAAATAATATTATAAAATTATAAATCATTTTCTGTTGTGAGGTTCGCAAATATGATGTGTCTGCAGAGTTATATAAAGATTCAAATTTTCAAGTATAATTACAACCAGAGGACATGGATATTCTCAACTTCGTGGATTATTTCGATTAGAGAAGTTACATTGAAATATTCTTCGGCGTATCATTGACTATCAGACGTGGATTTTATTTAGGCAGGTGAGGTGTCGAGATGTTATTTCTGTGACCCCTGGCTTCAAGCAATAAGACATGGTTCTGTATCGATGCAATCATTACTAGTTTTATCGCTTTCTAAAGGCACACTAGTTGTGAAGACTCAACTATGTAACACAACAAAATCTAACTGTATTTCAGAAATTGCAACGACGGAGGGGGGGGGGGGGAATGATATAATATCTATAGCTGACACAGTGATTGGTTGATGCTAAGACGCAGCACAATCACCTTGTATTGATTAGCACATTCAACGATGTGTAATTAAAACAAACAAACAAACACGTTAACAAACAAGCAAAATTCAGAAATGCTACATTTTCTGAATAAGGAGTAAGTATACCGTTTCCTATTTTCCTCGATGCGAGTGAAGAAAACCTTGACTGTACCCAAAGACGTTCAGCCATATTTGTTGGGAATCTTTTCTTGTTAGGTGTATCTTCTATGCATGATGGCTTTGATAGCGATAACTTAAATTATGATCTTCACCATTATATTCAGGCCTCAGCGAACTCAGAAGATAAAGATGCAAGAGTAGCGGTATTTTAGAGGAATCAACAACACCGTAAAAAAAAATAATAAAGTAGAAAAACAAACTGATTCATGGAAATTATAGTGTAATAATAAATAGAACGGTAGTTCAAAGAAAGAGAGAAACTACGCACGATGGATAGCTGTATGACATAAAACAAAATATAAAAATGATGTCGCTATGGAGAACTCGGAGACCTCACTAGCTTCTAGTCGCACGTTGGACTTTGGAAAGAGAATAAGGTGGAGCACTGATTTGTTTTCATCAAAGCACTTGTGAGAACTAGAGACTTATTTATGACGTTTTATTTTCCTTGTCTAGTCACGTCACTGTTTTACGGCTATCCACAACTCGGCCCCATCTACCATGAAGGAAGTGAGATTTTCCATGCCTGGAAAATCTGGCTCAATATCTTTCACTCTCGTGTAAAAGTAATTCTTTCTCACGCTATAAAACCATCAGGTGCTTATGAATCAATTTGTTGGATCGGCAAAACTGGAATAGGACTCCTAATCGCCCAATTGTCCTAAAGTCGAGTGACGCACTCATTATCCATACAGACATACCAATTCCTCTTCTATCCACCACAGACACGAAAACACGAGAGTGCAAGCCTTTGCTGACAAAGATAATTTCAGAAATCAATCATACAGCAGAATAATTTAATAACTGTTCGTTTGCGGCAGTTGATTCATCTCAAAACCTGTAAAGTCACAATGTAATCAGTGGGCAATTTTGTCATATATTATATACCGTTATGAGCACATTTTTTGTCGAAGAATCTTACACAGAACAGCATACCACATTTCTCTTTCAGTTAGTATCCGGGAGACTACGGGACACTGGTATTCATGGCCAATATGATCAATTTTCTGGGAATCCCCACAGGCTTAAAGACGCCATATTAATGAATGTTCTGTCTGTCTGTCTGTCGAGAGACAAAAGAACTGGGAACTAAACATAGATTGTGTTTGAATTAAAAAAAACCCAGCCAACCCAGAGGTGTTTGTTTAACTGAGGAAATAATTTATGAAAAACAATGTATTATATTGCCATTAAACAAATTGCAAAATATATTCCCGTAAAGGATTGCAAAAGGAAAGTAGAATTCCCAGCCCTGGTAACTGTGCACGGGGCTTTTATTGCTCTTAGGACGATCATGCCAATAATACCGATTGAATGCAAGCTGATTCATTTATGATTTCTGTATGCTTGATATTGCATTTTCAGCTATGCAGCACCAATGATTCATTGTAGGAGCCCACAAAATGAATAAGGAAAAGCACTTTATGTTTCCCTACTTGATTCAATGAAGCAATTCATCACATTCTGCTGATAGACTTTGAACGGTAAATTAAGGGCTACATGAGGCCATGGATGCACAAAGTAAAAGAGAAGACAGAGGAAGATCCATGCAAGGCAATGGCTGCTAAGAGATAAAGGGAGAGATAGCGGAAGGATGACATGCTGTAAAAGGCCCTGTCATCTCCACCGAAATGTCCAGTCATATCCATTGAGGGCTAGATCGATGGACAGCTATATTTACTGAACATTTTGCTCTGTCTTGGCTGACCATCATCTCGGTTCCGAGGGTTGACTGCCCAGGGCTGAGGACGGCTCGGACACGCCCAAGTGTCAATGCCAGTCAGCCAAGTTTTGATGTCAGTTTAATTCTGTACCATGCTGAGCAGCTGAAGAAGGCAATGGCCGAATCTGGAGCCAACGAGAAGCCCTGGAAGTCAGCTTGCATACTTTAGCAGATCATAAACATTTCATGCCACTTTCGAATGAGAAAAATAATATACTTTTTGTACCTTATATTTGTCCTGTAGATCGCCTTAAAAGTGTTTTCAATTTCAGATGTCATGAGCTTTTCTCTCTTTAGAGTACTTTGGTGTCTACATGTA
Source organism: Peronia verruculata (assembly GCA_038406235.1). NCBI lineage: Eukaryota > Metazoa > Mollusca > Gastropoda > Systellommatophora > Onchidiidae > Peronia > Peronia verruculata. The sequence continues at coordinate 9,961 of JBCAUA010066454.1, forward strand.
ACTTATTTCTTGACTAGCCGACCACAAAAACTACATATTATAAATGACAGAATTTGGTTTAACTCGCAAGTAAGGCTGAGTTTTAATGATTAGATCATGTGAACATTTTCTGACTCTTAAAAATTTGCATCGCATAAGACAGTGATTTTTTTTTTCCAATTAAAGAAAAAAAAAATTCCATGGGTTTTAGCCTATATAAGTCATTCATTCACCCCAAGCAATGTAAAACTGCACCAGAAATTTGATTTTGCCTTCCCTATTTAATAATCTCAGTCTAAGGGTCCTCTGTCTCCTCATTAAAACAAATGTCAGCTCTCAGACGCTCTGATACAAGATGAAACTAGAGAAAGCCGGATGGAGTGCATTTTCAGAGAAACGTGGGATTTTTATTAGAAGCCAATTATTATCGCACCCAACAAAACCACCTCTTTCCAAGAAAAAGAAAGGGGAAAAAAACCGCTCCAGATACCGTAAATTAGTAGGTTGGTCTGATACGTAGTGTTTGGTTGATTACAACTGATCCATCAAATCATAAAGTATTCCTCGGAGCAAGTCTGTTTCTAGGGGTAACCAATCTCGTCGAGTAGACTCTGTATCTGAATCCTGTTATTATGGGGGAAAGACTCGATACCGGCGCACATCAAAAGATGTACAAGTCTTCCTGGTTGTGAGGCCATGGAAAACGGGCTAATAGCATGCCAGCCTCCGCCTAGGCCGGCAGAATGAAGGATGCAGGGCTTAGGATATTTGCTGATCGATATCTTTTGTCAGTCGTGTCACTGACAGTACTTGGCACTGACCAGCGCCCATAACGTATGTTAAAGGCCATTTCTGGCAAATTAGATAGCAGGGACAGATAGTAGCTCAGGGTCCCCCAGATAGACAGACAGCTGGATAGATAAGTGGAAAGATAAATGATAGACAGACGGAAAGATAGAAAGACAGACACAGACAGAGCAATGGATCGATCAGTCCATCGATAAGTACATTACTATAGATAAATAGATAAGTAAATAGTAAGATAGATACAAAAAGATAGAAAGACAGACAGACAAACAGACAATAGACAGATAGATAGATAGGTAGAAAGATAGATAAATAGATAGACAGACATTTAGATAGATAGATAGATAGATAGATAGATAGATAGATAGATAGATAGATAGATAGATAGATAGATAGATAGA
>JBCAUA010066465.1:0-11147 GCA_038406235.1 Peronia verruculata
TGTGTGTGGGTGTGGGATATATATGTCTCTCTCTCTCTCTCTCTCTCTCTCTCTCTCTCTCTCTCTCTCTCTCTCTCTCTCTCTCTCTCTCTCTTTTAAATTTTTTGGGTCTTTTTCATCTATTTATTTTTATTATCATTTTTTTAAATATTTATTTATTTTATTTATTTTATTTTATTTTATTTGCCTAACCCTATCTGTCTATATTCCTGTCCATATCTTATCTTCTGTCTTGTTATTGCTAAATGTAGTGAATATGTAATTTTAACTGTATTTGTATATTATGCGTGACTGAAGTAGCGCCTCCATAATAGAGAAAAGGGGAAGTTATCCAAATAATTTTGCCTCGTTTTTTGTTTCTTTCCAGGGTTTACTTCCCTTCACCGTACGACGAACCACCACCAGAGTTGCTGCCCCCACTTCCTAAAAACGCTGGGAACAAGTCCTCGTCTTGTACTATTTTGTGAGGAAATGGGGCTTCTAGAGAAACGGGTGAAAGACTAAGAGAGAGGGAGAAAGAGTGTGGGAGAGTAAATGTGTAAGGAAGCTAGAAAGAGGTAGAGGCATTTATTCATCTTGCGGTTTTGGTAAGAGAGAGATCTCAAGTTAAAAAATTTAGAGTGACACACACTGGGAGAGGGAAAGAGAGAGAGAGAGAGAGAGAGAGAAAGAAAGAGTTAGGAAGGTAGTTAAAGAGGAACGATGATAATGAAGGAGAGAAACAGGGAGAGAGAGAGAGAGAGAGAGAGATGGGAATGAACTGGAAATGCAGTGCAAGGCATGAATGAGAGAAAGGTAATGAGAAAGAGCGATAGAAAGCTTGTAAAAACGGAAATAGAGGGCAAAAATAGAAGAAAAGATGACAAATATAGAATGCACCAGATAGAAAACAGAGAGAGAGGGGGAGGGGCAAGAGAAGTAGAAAAATTAAAGAAAAATAATCAGAAAAGTAGACAAACAGAGAAGATAGATATTGTGAAGAAGAGGTAGGCATTATAAGAATGTATGAGAGAGAGGGGGAGAGAGAGAGAGAGAGAGAGAGAGTTTGATACTTTTGAAGTTTTATAGATATCAGCGAAAAGATAAAAAATAATAATAAGAAGAATTTTTTTAAAAACACACACACACACACACAATTTAGGAGCAAGGGCAAAATAATCCAGGTGATGAAGATAATCTATTGTTTCTGACATTTTATTAATCTTAAATATGGAGATCAGACAGACAAGCAGATATCAGACTGAAGGTTTTTGTGATTTATAAGTGGTGAAACCAAATACAGGATTTATCTGAAATTGTATTTGTATTTTGTTTCTCTTAGTACGAAATTCGGAGAACAGGCGTACAGGTTCTAGCTTTGTAAGTAAAGCAGGTGCATAAGTTTTGGTTTAAAAATAAAAAAGATAATAATAAAGAAAATGTAAGAGAGAGAGAGAGAGAGAGAGGTAAGGTCGACTCAAAAACTGATCTACATCACAACATGAAAACATTTACTTCATGTTTTTAATGATGTGAATAGCTCACATTCGACTGAGCACTGACCTGGAAATACCCGGCGGAGTATTTGTACCCCCTACTGAAAATAAACACCACGAAATCCCACAACACTAGTGTTGAACGCAAAACTTCGGGGAAAACGCGACGCCGGAAGTACGTCATACTTTTTCTTACGTCATTACATCATTTAACAATACTCATTACTGCTATTATTTGGAGGCCATTTAGGTTCAGTAGGCTCACAGTGAAGAGTTTTAGTGACACATTTCCACCACACCGTAACAGGGTCAAACCGACAAGTGAGTTCAATTTGTGAATAGTTTGGAGTGTTGTACCCCCTACTAAAAATAGACGCCGGCATTTCCAACCATTCGCTTGGTCGGAACAAATCTATTACGTCCTAGTTAAAAATTAAGAGCTCAGCCCAACTTTTATAGACAAGATTTGGAGATCCTTTATAGAGGAACTGCTTTAGTCATCTCTCTTTTAGTTATCTTTCTAATTTTGTGATTGTGGTTAGGCTATCAGAGAGAAATTAATATTAAATGTAATAATTTCATAGATCTGTTCAAATTTGAGAAAGAAGTCGGGATCATAAATGAGCGAGAGAAACAACCCAGAAGACAAAGCGAGATGAACTAGACTAGTACAGTCATACTGCCCTTGTCCTCAACATTCATCAGTCGGCCATGCTCGTCAAATATCGGTGGATGTAATCACGAGAGGCCAGCAGGAACAGGAGAGGACAGCCAATTCAAGTATTCACCAGCCACGGCGTTCATGCACATTATAAACTGCTATAAACATAAAAAAACATAAAAAACGCCGTCTATTTGGGCCAGGTGGCCCAGTTGGACCCTAGAGCGTATTTGGGCCTATTGATGCTCCTCTTTCTCTCTGTCCGTGCGTAAGAAAGTTATTTTATCCAGTTAGTTATGTAACGTGTCGGGAAAGTTATTTTATCCAGTTAGTTATGTAACGTGCCCTTCCCATCCCTCCCCCCCCCCCCACTGTGAATAGACGCTCCCATGTGCGAGCCAACACAAAATTGTTTCACCTTTACTTTGTGATGCAACTTTTTTTTATTTGCCATCGCTTCCTCAATGCAATAGTAGGTCTAGATAGATATCCCGAAAAAACAAAAAAACAAAAATGGTAGTGCTTGAACTAACTGCCATCTTCTCATCCATTTCTCTCGGTGGTACAAATACCCGCAGTCATTTTGGTCTTAAGCGTGTGCCATAAAACGACTGCACTTTATGCCTTACTAATTTGTAGTTGTTTTTGTTTTTTTTATCGTTCAATTTTAATATTGATCCTAGAACACTTAAACTCTACTTAAAAAAAAAAAAAAAATGTGGAAATCAGAGAAGGAATGTAAATTTTATATCGAATAATCGCATGCCAATTAACCCAGAGGTACTGCATTTGAACCAAGACTTAATAATATTTTTTTAGACAAAACACTGAAGGACACACGTCGTGCCTCAGGGACCCGAAGCGATTTGATAGAAGCCAATATTTTTTTGCAGCCGCACACACAGGTTATGATTTTATGTCAATAAAGACAGAGGGCCAGCATGCCTGGTACTTGATTATTAAATATGGCGCCAGACGTGCTTAAAACTTTGGCTCTTCATCATATTTATTAAATTTATTCAGTTTATTGTTCTTAAAACTTGTTGTTTCACTCTTTAATGTATTGTGTTGGTCAGCAGTTGACACCCTATGGCTTGTAGTTCTAGATATTTTCATGAATAAAACGTGTTATAAAAGCATTATCTTAAATATTCTCACGTACATTATTGGTCAATACAACCACACATGTAAAGGAGTACTGGACATAACTGACGACCGTCACGGAGAAATAGTTGAAAATGTTACCAGATATTCTTTTTGCAAATGTTTAGCCCCATGGATGTCCACAGACGTCATTAGAATAACGGTGTACCAGTGATCTACTTTGTTGTCTTCCGAAATGTATCACTTTAGGTTAATGAGTGAGATGTGATAAGCAGGTCCTCATTTCACTGGTGTTTGGAGAACAAGTCCAAAGACTGCAGGCTTGTAGGGAATATGATCAGTATTTCAGTGGGTCGACCCCTTGACACATCTAGGGTTAAATGATCCTAGATTAAAATCGTCAGTGTTGTAACCATTTCAAGACTTCAAGAGTGAGTTCAGGTACAAGCCTACCCCGGGTACATTGAAGCGATAAGTAGAAGCACGCAGGGACCCCAGCAATGAGAGCTGTTTCCAGACAGTTGGCGTGATTGGAGAACTAATTTTCTCTAAATTGGCAACCGGTGACAGTTTGATTCAAGGAAGCACGACAGTTTTAGTCTGAGGGAAATGTAAAAAGTGACACAGAGGAAAGGAAATGGTGAGGGAGGGGCAATCAGGCTGTCAGTGTGGTCACAAATAAATAGCCAGGGTCGTCTTCTCGCCGGTCGCAGTTAAGATTTGGTACTTACAAAACTGAAGACTGGAGAGGACATAAAATTTGTCATTTAATCGTACAAAGCACATCATAGCATAGCTTGTTTAGTTACTCATTATAAAGTACGATGTATTCTTCCACCCCTCTGTGACTAAAACTGAGTTATTCAGTACAAGTAATTGTCCTGTTTACCACTTAGTGATTTGTTTTTAGAAATGCTCATTTCCATTGAGTGTTCCTCGGATAAGGACTGGTTATATCTACTGGCTGGTGCTGGTTTTTGCTGGTAGTGTAGCAGAATATGGCCATTGTACCAGTTTTCTCTGTCTCTCTTTGCCTGCCTTGTGATCCGGTCCGCCACGTCTCTGTTCTGTCTATTATCAGTCTGCCTGTCTATCTGTCTGTCTGCCCATCTTTTAATGATCAGAGGGGGTCATCTCTTTTTGTCGATCCAACCTGCAGATATCTGACGTTAATATATACGCCGGTGTGTCCATCTTTTTAGTTTGTCTGGGTCAAGTTGTACTCACTCCCTGCTCTCGTTGACCGTTATTCTCAGCTTTATGTACAACTGTGATATCCGATTCGGCCTGGCTGTTTAATAATCTGTCTGTGGTCTCTTCATGGGCACCAAAATCATTGATCATAACTCCTGTCTAGTTTGCTTGGCAAGCTTGAATAATGCTCTGATACTACAGGTTGAGTTATTCCCAAGACGGAGGAGAAATTCTCTATGTACAAACCAGAGACTAACACCATATAACAGACTGGAGGCTCAGAGTATCACGGCGGGTGTTAACGTCTCCAGAGCCGCATCATGTCCGACTGCACCAGTCTCATTGGCCCATTGTAATGGTTATATCCAAACGGAATCGACAAAGTTTGGTGCAAATTGGTGCAGCATGATACGATGCACACACACGAGTGCCGCGAACATCCCTCAGACGCACTGACCCTCCTGTCCTTTAATATGTCCAGCTCAGATGAGTCCCGGGTGCAAACACATGGCATGAATTGTTTGAACTGCGTCTCAGTCCCGACTCTGTCTAATTATTCACTGAACCCCCCCTCCCCTCCCACAAATGAAAATTACCACTGTGGTGTTGCATATGAAAAAGCTTGAAATGGAACTAAAGCGGATCAGAACGGATACAGGGTATTTGTATCTGTCATAGGATATGTTTAATTGTTTCCCCTGAAACAACCGAGTGTTGCTTCCCTTGGCTAGAATCATTGATATTTGATTATTGATATATTCTGTACTTGAGGTATTTATGTCTTCCAAGTGTTAATAGTGTATCATCATTTAGCACATGACATTTACCTGGCCATGTCCATGTACTGGATGAAAACTGTATCAGGGGCGAGAGTTCTTCCCCATGCTGACGTTTTGTGCGTTCTCATTAAGCAACTCTAATTTGCTCCCGACAGGACACGACAGTTGTTGGAGCTCGCTATTGGCTTATATTAAAAACATTTTTTTAAAAAATGATTGCTCTCGTGGTGAGGTATTTTCCCATCACTATGATGAATGGACCCAGCATTCTTGTGGTGACTCAAAATTGTAAAATTAAGGCATATGTGAAGCATGCTGGACTATTTGAAATGAAACGAATAGGTTTGCATGCTCATTTGAAAGACATGGGCATAGCTCACACGTACTATTTTTTCACAGTGGGAGATCGTTGTGCTCAGTCCTATTACTTCCCTTTACCAGACAAAAGGGGGATTGAACAAACAGTGTAAAGAAGAAAACAATCACTTCTGCGCCCTTTGCTTGAAACATATACGTGTATCTTGAAAAATTCAAAAAAAAAGAATTATGCTATAAAGAGAATATTTCCTTCTTATTGCGATATGTTTTTCATTTTTTTTTTGGTGATCAGTATTTGGAGTGACATGAAGTAAATGGATTTTTTTACTGCTCTACATTGTTTGCTCAACATCTGTCGTATCTGGCAAAGGAAGTAATAGGTCTGGTGAAAATGATCTCCCCTTTTGGAAGGGGCAGATAATCTGTGAAATGATCTCCCATAGAGTTTACCAATAGCTCGGGAAATCCCATGGGTCGTGACTTTGACCTTGCCTTGGCTGTAGGTTTGCCTCACTTCTTGGTTTGACCCTGTCACTGTGGGTAGGTCTTGTGACTAAAACTCTTCATTGTGAACCTGTTGAACTAGATGTCTTATAAATGATAATAATAGTGAGTAGTGTTATTGATTTAAAGACATCGGGAAAAGCATGACGTACTTCCACTTTCGGTTTCCCCCGAAATCTTGTGTTCAACTATTGATACAAAATGCAGCGGGCCCAATGTATATATTACCTAGGCAAAACAACCACTATTATTGCTGCGGATTTCAAAAAGGATCTTTATTTCATAGACAGATTGTCTGTTTTCCATTGTATTGTCTGTTCAATGTCATCATCATCAGTAGGTAGCCAGTAATGTCATATGCCCAGAAGGCCCCCGATAGACAGGGACTTCATAATGTCTGTCTGTCATTCAGGCCTAGGCAGACAACACACTGCTTATGGACTACTCAATTTCAACTCTATCGCCCCTGACCCGTGCCCAAAACCTAGCGCTTAGCCTTCTCCTTAAACCCAACCCTAACCCTACCTCTAGCTCTGGAGGAATATATTTCAGATATTATGACCGATGTGGTGCCTATGACCCCCCCCCCTCCCCCCAGCGTGAAATAACGAAATCTCTGTGTCTTTCTTATGGATCCACCAGAGACAGATTGGTACTTTGAGGTCTATAACCCACTTCCTCTGATACAAACGCCGGAGCAATGATTGATATACATCAATAACTAAACCGTGAAATTTTACTGTGCTGTTCCTACTAACACTGCTTTAGTAATGAAAGTTATCGCCACTTTGTTACTATGGCCAACCGACAGGCTGCTATTGGTAGTTGTTTGAAAATAGTGTTTCGTGCTAAGGCAGTTTGCATTAAAATCACTTTCAGCTTCGCGTATATTTAAAAAGAACAGTAAAAGCACGCACAATGTATTCACCTATAAAAGATGCTTTGGCAGTACTCCCGTCTCGGCGCTAAGAGACTGTAATTGCAGTGGAATAGGATATTAAAGCAGCTTTTTTGATAGGAAATTTTAATTTGTGGTAGGAGATATTACAGCAGACAAAGATGCACTAGCCGTTTGCCTAATTCAAAGGATAGACATGTATTAAGTAAAAATAGTATTTAATTGTTTGGGTCTCAGCATTACCAAATTTTCTTTTCCAGTACGAGGACGTAGTTTTATAAAGGACTCGTCTTGGCTTCACTCATTCTGCGCCAACATATGCATTCTAGAAATGGATTTAAAAAAAACAAAAAAAAAAAATCTAAGTATGTATGAGAAGATTGCATGTTTCGTTGTCTTGTACTAACAATTCTTTAATGACAAGTTCAGCATACACTTCCCTTTTTCAGATATCAACATCGTCTGATACGATTTTGTGATAACTTTTCGTTCATGTTTTATTATTGTAAGAGATTGCTATGAACAGTTGATCGGACATTATATTGCTTGTTGTGCGTTCACTCACCCGGACATAAATGATGACATATCAATGTCACAAACAGTTTCAGAACAAGACACATTCCATAAACACTGCTATAGTTTGTAAAACACTTCGCCCAAATGAATTTCTGTCACGCATTCGATTAGTTCTTAAGCCTGGCATGCTGCCTGTGCTTTCAGAGGAATATTTCATTGGTTGTAAAGATATTTTGCAGACCTGCCAATCCCGGCTCTCAATCATCTGTCGAGCTTTAATATCCGAGAGTGAGAGAAGTAGCCAGTCAAACTTAAATCGGCAATATTATCATTCTAAGAAAACAAAATGACATGAAAGAGATGCGTGGCTGTTTTCATAAAGCAATGACTAAAAAGCTCGTGTTAATTGTTTCAAATACTATTTATTTTTTTTTTTTTGCCAAGGTTGAAATCACAGCACATTTTTGCAACATTAGATATTTTTACGACTCGTTGCCCACAAACCAGAGGTAGAAAAACTCTGAGTTATGGGAAAGAAATGAAAAACTTCTCTGCGACGACGCGAGAGAATTGCCAGTGAAACGAAGCAAAAGGTCTTTAACACCAGACCAAGCATTATGTAAATGACAACTTTGTTTGTCCCTGAACAATGTTCACAGTTCAAATTTTTTGCATCGTGCAATACTTTTGTTTGGGGAAATCCCTTTCGAATATACCCCTTTTTTTACAAGTTCATGTCTAAGAGATTTTAAACACTGGTGTTCAGGGGGCAATAATCATCGATGTGAAAGGAAATGGCCTGGTTATAGGGGAGATAACAATCATTGCCAGAGGAAATATAGTTATCACACTAAACATCATCTTTTTGCCAGAGGTGATTTAGATGACAGAAATCCGACGGGAAATAATATTTTCAACAGAGAATGATAATATGAATGTCTTTCAGAGCAATAAACTCTGATGGAATGGTCACGGTTTTAGATGACATTGTTTTGTTGAAAAAGTCGCAGTGATATTCATAACAATGTCAGATGATGACAGTAATTTCAGCGGGGTTTGTGAGACTCACGTGTTATTGTTGTTCCCTGATGGATGCAATAGTTTGGCGCCATTGACATCAAGGCATCTCTTGGGTCATCCATCCAAATGTTCCGTGCTCAGTTTCCGGTCTTGAAGCCAGGATTCCTTGTAGTCTTTGCTCCGTAACTCCGGGCTTTGGCTGGCAGTCTGTGGAATAATAAAGATGTCGCAAACGATTTTTTTGTGTATGCTGTTGTATAAATGGGATATATATATATATATGTTTTTACCGAGTATATAATCTTGTCCAGTTCCACTAACAACCTGCCTGAGATGCCTACTTCTAAAGAAGTTATAAGCGTAATCTAGTTGAACCTGAATTACCAATCTCTCTCAGGAAACACATCTGGGAAACTGCGATATGGGATTGAGACATTCCATTTTTATCTTACAAAAATGTCACTGCTAAGCAGCTTAAGTCTGGTGTTTATTGAGGTTTTACGGAAGGGTTGGATACAGAAAGTGTTATATCTATATCCGTGATTCTGAGCCAAGTTGACGTTTTCTTCACAGTTACAGATAAAACGGGAATTTTATAATCTTCTTTAGTAACCCACAGTAGAAACGGACTGAAATATCTCGCTGAAACAGCCTGGATGGGATCTCTTTAGTTACTTAAATGCCCAGTATCCGTCCTTCTGTAAGTGTAAAATTGGCATTTAACGGCGTTTTTGGTTTTTGAATCCGTCTTTTATTTTAAAAGGAAAGCAACCTGGGCACTTTTGTTTGTAAACCTCCAACCGTCTAACTTCAATATCCCAGGTCAGTGCTGTTCCAGGTGAGGACGCTGTGTACACACTGTAACTAGGGGCAATGTGCACATATATTTTTTCTTAAAGATGGCTAAATTCAAATAGGCAAAATCGATGACATGGACGGGAAAAAATGACAGAACACGCAGGGATGTTTTCCAAGAGATGGGAACAGCCTGGGTGTCAACATTTAATGAGTCACAGCTAAATTTAGCTGAGTTGTGAGCAGATTCACAAAGTGCCCTTTAGGCGAGAATAATTTACAATCCCTGCTCCAGTGCCTGTTATCTAACAGTTTGCTTTTAAGAGTGCCGTTGAAGGGCATTTGTTCGTAATGTGTCAGTGGGTGAACATTTGTTGGGAATTAATTAGTTTATACATTTTACATTATGTCATGTCTGGAATTTTTCGATTTCAAAATTGTCATGAGTTCCAAGCAATCATCAGCCAGAGCCGTGCAGTAGAATCTCCCAAATGATCAGTAATTTCTCATTATTGCTAAACCTCCACAATCCAAATTACAAACGACACGGGCAATCTAATCTGCAGATGGCTGGCCCGAGGGCACGTGATGGAGGGATGTAGCGGGTTACAGCTGCAGCCACTGTCGACATTATGTCCCAGGTCTATGGACAAGCTTGCTCTCAAAGGGGTTGACAGGGAGGGGGGAGGGGAGCACGCCATTTTTTGAAAATTTTGTTTTTTGAAACAGTCTCATTTTATATGGCCTAGTTCAACAGGTTTTTCTTGTAAGCCTACCCATCTCACCAGGTCTGTTTACTCGTTAAACAACTGTTTGAAATGTGCTTGTGTGTGTGTGTGTATGTGTGTTTGTGCGTGTGTGTGTGTGTGTCCGGTGTGCGTGTGTGTGTGTGTGTGTGTCCGGCGTGTGTGTGTGAGTCCGGTGTGTGTGTGTGTGTGTGTGTCCGGCGTGTGTGTGTGAGTCCGGTGTGTGTGTATGTGTGTCCGGTGTGTGTTTGTGTGTGTGTGTCCGGTGTGTATGTGTGTGTGTGGTTTGTGTGTCCGGTGTGTGTGTGTGTGTGTCCGGTGTGTGTTTGTGTGTGTGTGTCCGATGTGTGTGTGTGTGTGTGTGTGTGTGTGTTTGCCAGTATTTGTCATCCGTCCCTTACTTGCCGTACCATATCCAGATTTGAATTAAATTTTATATATATTTTCAGAGTATTTAGATCAGCGAACATTGTTATGAGTCCTGCCTTGTCGGAAAACCAGGGTCTGCAAATGTCGATTGGTTAAGACTTATAGCACACAAGGATTGATTCTTTTCAGCGCAGAATGGCATATGCGAGCTAATACTGTTCAAGTTTGTTCATGTCCTTTTCTTTTGCTCTTCTTTAGACTCACCGATTTCATGGCATAGCTGTTGTTCAAGAATGCTTTAGCTAGAAGCCTGTTTCCTTTACCTCATTACATAGTTCTACTTTCAAGAAGCCTCTCATTTTTCTAAATCTTTTACATCTCTCTTTTTCTAGGTAAAACATTTATTCTTAAACATACTGACATTCTGCCTAAGATGAACTTTTGTGCACTCCAATTAAGCAAAAATTGACTTTCATGTTGAGGATATAATGCATGCAGTTGAGAATGATATACTCAAGTACTAAGGCTTTTGTGTGTAATTTCACTGTCGCCCCAACATTGCAGGCAAAGTATAGTCAGTCTGAGAACTCCCTTCACATCAGCTTTACCTTCAGTTGTCCCTTTGGCATTTATACCGTGTCGTTGAGAGACCCTTCAGCCTGAGGTCACTAGCACCCGCTGTCATTCCTGACAGTATCTATCTATCTATCTATCTATCTATCTATCTATCTATCTATCTATCTATCTATCTATCTATCTATCTATCTA
>JBCAUA010066476.1:0-11145 GCA_038406235.1 Peronia verruculata
CACCAGCAGCACAGCAGGGCTGACTGCCTACGCCTGGCAGCTGGATGGCGCCACTGTCAGTGGGGCAACAAGCCAGATCTATAGCATAGCACAAGCTGACATTGGCGTCCACGATGGCAGCTACTCCTGTATTGCTTCAGTAGACTCAACTGCCTCAGATCCTAGTCCAGCGTTCCCAGTTGCTTGTACGAATGTGTATTGTTATCTTATCAGCCTCCTTAGTATTAACGTTAGTCCTGTTGTTATTATATAACCCGTGTGATTAAAATAAAACGTAACATATGTCTGTGATTTAATGCTATACTCATGTATGTTGTGCTATAACAAAGCTTCACAATGGAAAGTTTGAAATTTGAATGGTTTGGATTCTATGTGACGGACTGAAGCTTATAGCATATATTACTGTACTATCTAGGTAACACAATAGATGTTCAAATGTTCTAACAATACCCTGCTGCTGCCAACAGATGATTTGGTGGTGACTCATTCTGTTAGTATGGAGGTGATAAAATTTGTGTCTATGTATACAATTTAGATATAATAAGTACATAATATAAAGAAAGAAACAATAGAATTAATTAAATAAGTACAATTAAAGTAAAATTTGTGTCCACGTGTCTATTTATTTCAGTGCTACCTGCAGTTCCTACATTAAGTCCCAGTGGATCAGTTACAGTAGAGAGTGGTTCATCTGCCATCACCTTGACCTGTACAACAAGCAGCAGTGGTAGTATCACTTACAAGTTCCTGAAGGATGGTGTAGAAATCCAGAGTTCCAGCTCAGCCACCTACAGCATCAACAATCCACAGACCAGTGACTCTGGCACTTACACATGTGTGGCTAACAATGATGTCGGGGACTCCACCTCTACAGACTCTTATGCTTTGTCTGTTGTAGGTAGGTTGGAATGACAGAAAAATCAGATTTTAAGGATTGCATATGATGCCCTTGGTATAATGAAAACGATGCAATGGTGTCATTTAGACAATGGCCACAGAATTAAGACATAAATATGAGATGTGTCATGGTTGTTCTCACACAATTGTAATTCATTGCCTTACATAGTCCTTAGGTTGAAGCAGTGTGATTAATTTACTAGGAAGATAACACCTTTTTACGATCATTTTCTTTGTTTTTGAGAATGTTTGTAACTTTTGCCTCAGACAAGCCTGCCACGCCCACTGTGACAACCGACAACAGCAACCCCACGGATGGAGACAGCATCACCCTGACCTGCACCAGCAGCACAGCAGGGCTGACTGCCTACGCCTGGCAGCTGGATGGCGCTACTGTCAGTGGGGCAACAAGCCAGACCTACAGCATAGCACAAGCTGACATTGGCGTCCACGATGGCAGTTATACTTGCATCGTCTACATCGACACAGTGGCCTCAGAGCCCAGTGCGGCACTGCCCGTTGCTTGTAAGTGATAATGTTTAGTTTACCATGCAAAAGTATGTATTTGACAAACACACGTGTGGTATTTAATAATGTTACAATTCTATAATTCTACTGTCACTTGATGATCTATTTATTGAAATTATTTTTATTTTTTATTTTTTTTTTTTTAGTGTGTGTGTGTGTGTGTGTGTGTGTGTGTGTGTGTGTGTGTGTGTGTGTGTGTGTGTGTGCGCGCGTGCGTGCGTGTTTCAAAGAGGGAGAGAGATAATAAGACAGTAAATAAATGTTATAACAGAGTTTCGAGCCCATAAATAATTTTACAACTAGGGCTATTCCAATGTCTTTGTTACACACAATGCAGTATTATCTGGTAAACTACACAATATTTAGGGGTTTTTTTATGTGGAAGGGCGAAAACAGAATATTGAAATGTACACATCTGGACTGGTTCTAGGGGAGAGGGAGGGAGAGAGGGGGGAAAGGGAGTACAGAGAGAAAAGAAAAAGGAACTGTGTCGAAAATATTACATTTGCACCATGAGTCAAACAAATGAAGCGGACGATGAGGAATGGATCGTATGTAGGTAACCTGTGTAAGAGACAAGTGAAAAGAGTCAAACATTCTTACAAAGATACATAATCTTCCTGGTAAAATTGAACATTCTCTGATAGATCTGAGAGCTGTTGATTGTTTATTCCATGACTGGACATCTTTGACTGATAGCTTTAATGGCATTTTCTAGACAGACTCAAACTATGTTTGTGACGGTATGTTCATTATTATATCGATAAATCTTCTCCCATCTCACACACAAAAAAATCTTAAATCTGTAACTACCTACACTGCCAAACGAAAAGAATTCAAAACAACTAGCCAAATGTGGTGACCTGTTGAACTAAAAGACGGGCAAATGTGTTTCTTAATCAGATTTTAAAGATGGAATCATTATTTACACTGAATATTGTTATGCTCAGGTGATGAGAAGCTGCTTCTTCAAAATGGTGTCCGATCCCAAATGTTACAATCCACGAGTGCTGCGATCCCTCAGCCGGCAGGTGGCGCCACACAAGAAGGACAAGAACTCTGCAAGCGAGCACAGCAAGGGGAATAACAAGACAGATCACGAAGCAGACGATGACAGGAAGGAGAACAACAAGCCTGTGACTGATTCGAACCTGCGGAATTTCGGGAAAAGTAAAGCCGATACCGAAAAACCGCTTGCAGAAACGAAACAAAATGTAAAAAATGCACTGAAAGAAAATACGGATCAAAATAACAGCGAGACTGAAACCTGGGCAAACTTCGATTTGAAGCAGGAGAATTACAGGGAAAACTCTGACAACGGACTGAGAAGGCGTCATTCTAATCGAGATAACCAGCTGAAAAAATTGGAGATGCAGAAGTCCTTTGAAAGAAGTGTATCAACTACAGATTACCACAACTCTGACGATGATAACAGAGAAGACCTGGACGCCACCGATAAAGACCTGGAAGATGGAATTTTGAGCTTACTCGATAGGGAAATGTTTGATTGTCCCAAGGAGGAGATCATGTAAAAGAGAAAGTCATGATGTCTTGCCAGCTGCTCCATACAGATGAACTATCTGGGAATGCGTACCTTGGCTTAAATCCCAATGCATGCAGCCTATTTCCTTGTCCCTTACAATACAAACAGAATGATGTCAGTTGCTGAAACATTCAAATGCATTATTCTATACCCACAAAGTTTTACCGTTTCATGAAGACTGGTTTGAATGTTCTTTTTAAAGTTGTCCTTGTTGTAATAGTAGCATGCAATATCTTTTTTTTTTTTTTTTCAATTCCAGGCCTTTGTTCTCCAGTCTAAAAAAGCGATTTTGTTGTGTGGTATTGCCTCTTGAAATCAATCTCATGGAGAAATGCACAAACAGAGACAATGTAAGATTTTCACGACAGTTGGGCACTTCATCTTAACATCCCGCACTTTAGGCTTAAAGTATCAGCTTTCGAAAAGATCTGCTCATTGTGTTACACTATGTATGGTCAGGTTTTCCATATCTCTGCTCTGCTATACAATGGCACAGATATGAGTCTAGCTGGCAATGGGCTGCTTTGCTTTCAAGACGTTATAGACTACATGTAGTAGCTGTTAAGTGTGACACAGTAATACAGTGTACTATTGTGCTAGCGATTAAGTGACTGCACTTAGAGAATATGTGCAATTGCACAGTAGTGATTTGAACTGCCAAGTTAATCTGAGGCAAATTACATACACGAATCTCAAAGCGTTGATGTGATACATTCTTTTTCCTCGTTTTGTTTTGTTTTGTTGTGTTTTTCAAGTACAAAGCTGCACAACTGTTGAGAAGGAATTTTAAACGTTTATTCAGAACAAAACTGTGACATCCCTTCAGATCTATAACTTTTTGCCCCATCTAACTTTTTTTTTTTTTTTTTTCTGAAGTGTGATATGGAAAATTTAACTAAGCTGTATTTGACATGTCACGGGCACATATCTGATTATTTCATTCAATTCCATATTTATTTTCTCTAACTGATGAGTTTGGGATGTCCTTGTTATTTATTGCCCTGTCAGTAGAACAAAATTAGCGGTCAGCCTAAGTTAGGCCATTGTTTGTTCTAGATAATACATATCTTTGTGTTGCTTTGCCGAGTTTGTAAAACTAGAATGTCAGCGTTTTTTTTTTTTTTTTAATGCTCTATAGATTTGCTGATGCCACTTTTTTGTCTGTAATTTCAAGTTGTTATAGAGTATTTGTTTCTTGGCTTTTGTTATTTCTATTTCTTGATAGCAAACAGTTTGCTTTTTGAGTAGAATTAGAGTTTTGGTAGTTGTTGATGTACAGTATTGTATTATGAGTTAATTATTTTGACAGATTGTTGAGTTGTTTGTAGATCTTGCTGTTTTTATTGACTTTGACCATTGTTATTTTTGTTGTCGTTGAATTAAGTTTAAACTTAGTTGCCTGTTTGGTTTGCTTCACTTAGCAACACGGAATAGTCGGCGTGCACTCAATGTACTGATATAAAAAGCATATATTTCAGTCAAAGTGGCAAGAGAAAGACTTAACATCGACTTTCCAAACAAAAAGAGATTTTTCGACAGTCAGGTAACTTTTAGTCACTTTTTGCCTCATGAAAATCATCTTACGAATTCTGTATTACATACCGATGATCCAAAATATCTTCTCAAACTATTGCCTTCCCTATGCATACATGTTATATCTTATTACATAACTGAACCAGCTTTTCCTTCTGTTGTTAAAAATGCTCTAACCGGGCTGTTTTACTTCCTTGCCACGTTGATGATTTGTTATCTTCTATCAGAAAAACCATCGTTTTCACAAATGCTTTGCAGGGTAAAAGTTCACCTACATAATATGCGTGCATGTTTGATCCTTTTTGAAGTTTAAGAAAAAAAAAACTTTTTTTTTAAATTACAATCATTGTTACATTTTGTATTGCCATTTGCATTCCTGGGGAAAAAATTTCCTGGATAAAAAAAAAAAAAAACTTAGAGCAGAATCCACATAGTGTGTTGAGCCTCTCCACAATAGAATTCACGGCCAATAAAGCTGTTCTTGTAGATGCACATGCTGATCCTCTGTATTTACACACGCATCTTTGACAAATGGAACGCTTTTAGCTTCTATTTCAAATGCACTGTTTTGTTTTTGTAGTGGTTTTTATTGCTGATTTTTTCCTTCACCCTGTAGTCATTTTAACAGTTTGAATAGCAGTACGTTCATATGCTAATTTGTTTATTACCACATTAAAGTGCAGATTTTTTTTTTTTTTTAATTTATGTTTATTGTAGTCATACTGAGCTCAGGCGACATAATCGGTAACTTGAATCAGTCAATCACAATGGTAAATATGCTTGAAAAACGCAGATATATTCAATAGTTAGACTGAATTTCTTTAATCTCCTATTTTTTATGATGGGTGACAGACCGCTCTTGTGTTCATTTTGTTAAACAGCTCTATGGCAGGGATGCAGTAAGAGTTTACAAAATTCGACTGACGTGTTATATAAAAAGAGCCTCGCCTGGAAAGAGAATGCCATGTAAGCACCACTGTAGCAGAGAACAGGACAGATTTAATTTGCCGTTTTGTAAGAAAAAATGGCATTTGTCGATTAGACAATCTCATATTGTTCCCATTGAACCGCTTATTTAGTCAGGTTTACTGTTGTTCTAATGAGTTGATATTCACATTTTTTCCCTGATGTTTAGAAGTTTTATAAATACATGTATTAGCCCTCTACAAGACAGCCAGTGTTAGAAATATGATACTGCTTAATAGCAGCCAGTGTTAATAAAATGTTGAATATCCAAGATAAAGAAGTGGTCACAGAGAAAATACTTTCACTGATGACCAATCTTCAGGGGCAGTAAGAACCTCTCTTCACAAACGTTGAGATTTCACTGCCCTTTAAAAGGTAAACTTCGTTATCTTTTCAAAATTCCACAAGGTCTTAGAGGCTTAAGTATTCAAATAGCATGACCTAAGTTTTTGTTTTCTTTGATGTGATCATCGTGATTATATATCATACTATGTTTATTCTGTTTCACAGCGTTTCGGGCAACGCCTCCCCTGTTTGCTGGTTTATTTATTGGTAAAGTATTCACCGACCAAGGCTTTCACTTTGTTACAAATATTGTAATTATGAGCAGTTCATCTTTGTTTTAAACAAATGTTATTTATTTGCATGTGTCTATATGTTTAGCACAGATTTTAACTGAATGTGTTAAACTTTATGTTTACAAGCTTAGATTTATTGAAAGGAAAACACCAACCGTTTTTTGTTGTTGTTGTTGTTTTTGGACATAATATTACAGGTTTTATGCAAGCCTGATTCGCTGCTCTTTGTACTTGTAGTATTACTGGGAATAAGTCTGCAGTTGTACTTATTCGTTTTATTTACTTGCTGTCAGGCTGACAATTCTCGTGTTATGATCCTCAGTATTGTCAGAGCGTTTGAACTTGACGCTTTTTTCCCTGTTTTATTTCGTTCTCCTTCTCTTACTTTTGTTCATTTAACATTGTAAGTCTTGTTCTATTGTTATTCCTTTTACTACACATGTTTTTTCTTTTCTTTTTTTTTTTTTTTTTTTCATTTTCTTATTCTTTCCTTATTTTTTCCTTTTCTCTCTCTCTCTCTCTCTCTCTCTCTCTCTCTCTCTCTCTCTCTCTCTCTCTCACTTATCTCTCTCCCCTTTTGTGGTATTTTGTTCATATGGATCAACATGATTACAGCTCGATTGTACAACTAATGTTTCAACAAATATCGACACATATCAATATGCTCGTGACAATCAAAGGCTGGCCTGTAATGATGGCAGTATCAAACTGCGATTGACAGTCCAATTTTCGTTAACGAGTAAGACAGTCGATTTCTCTGTATAGTTTTTAATCAGTGTAGAATAGTGATATTTCTTATCCAGACTTTTTTTTTTTTTTTTAAATATTTAACGTTGTTTCCATTATGCAGCCATCATTTTTTAGAAGGATTTCAGAAGACATGGTATCCGAAAATTAACATTGTTCATTAGTTTATTTAGTTACTCATGTGTTTATTTATCTGTATATTTATTTATTTATTTTACTTGTAGTGAGGAGGACGGATGGAAGGGACGATAGGCTGGATCTTTTGTTACATTTTATTTTCTCAAAGGACTTTAGCTCTCATAACATTTGCAAGAAGATTTTCGATGACTGTATCTCTTAAACCGGTGTGATATTACAGGAATAAATAAGAGGATTTCCAGTACTGTGGATCCCCCCCCCACACACACACACACACCTTCCCCCTCCATCTCGTTCTTATCAAGCACAAATTGATTAACATATATGTATATGCACCAGAATGCGATACCAGAAATTGTGTTCTATAATATCTGTAGGCTTGGCAAACATTGAAAACAGATTTTAAAAATCGTGGCAGTAAATTAACCCCCTCTCCCCTTTCCATTCCCAATTCCTTCGTCCCTTTCTTCCTCTCCTCCAGCATTTGATTATCAATATGAATACTGAAATATAATCTTTATTTGTAAATTGTTTGTACATTTGTTACATATCATATTCAGAGATTATTTCATTATCCCGAATTTATTTTCATGGTACAATATGTTTTCCTTGCTTTTGTCTTTGTTGGTTTCGTTAATATAGTTTTGTGATTTATCTTGAAGACAGATTTATATTTATATATATAAAATATATTTATTCCTACAGACAATCATGTTGACCTCAGTGAAGAATTTATTGTTGATCTCAGTACATTGATTACCGAACTTCTCAATTCTCCTTGATCATTATAAAAATGTTACCGTTTTCAAATTTTTTTGTAAGATTGTAAAAGGTTAGTGAATGTTTTCTGCCTAATTTCAATTTTGCATCAATATATATCAACATATCAGTAAAAAACAAAATAATAATAATGATGATATAATAATAACAAGAATCTCATTGTGTAGAATTATTATTTTTATTTATTTATTTATTTATTTATTTACTTTTGGAAATGTCGTAAATGTGGTATCAGATCAGATAGTACCGTGTTAACGAGCTTGTCTTTCAAATCAGGCTGTGTTATTTTAATAGCGTACGTATATTGTAATGTGGATGGAATATTTTGGCGGCCATGTTGAAATATTGGGAAGACAGGAAGAAGAACAGGTTCCTCTTCCGGTATCGGTAGGAATAAAAATAGAAAAAAAAAGAAGAAAAAAAAACCGTGTTAAGACCATGAAATGATGAAATTACACCAATTTTGTTCTGTTCTACCGTGATAGGCCGTTAATTGTTAGATCTACATATTATATCGCTTTGTTGTTCAGATGTGTATTACGGTTTCTTTCTGGTGGAGGTTTTTTTGTTTTGTTTGTTTTTTCCTCCTTCTTTGTTTGTCAGAATGAACGAAAATGCCATTGTTTGTATCCGTTAGCTCCTTACATAAGAATAAGTGTTTTAGTTCAATTAGTTCCACTTAATATTAAATGCCGTTCCTGTCCCAAGACAGAATGTCTACTGTTGCAATAAAATGTCTACTTCAGCATCACTTTTCCTTCGTATTTTGTTAGTCAATTTATCCCTTTGTTCTTTCTACAACTTTCTATAGCTTTTCATGCGATTTGCTCATCGCTTTCTCTTCTACCTCTACATCGTTCTTTACCTCTATTTTAACTTTACTTTCCCGCTCTAGCTGATTTTCATCTCCTAATTTGAAAAATAAGAAATAAAAAAAGTAACACTGAGTCGCAAATTGACCCTACACTGTCTCTGCATTATTGTTTGCCCTTATTATCCCTTAACTTTTATCCTTTAGCCAATAAGCATCTTTGTATAAGAAATGAAGAGAGGATTCTCTTGCGAAACCACTTCACTGCTGGATTTTATTGTCACATGCAATTTTTCGGCGTCCTACGCCCTCACTAGGCTCTTGACTGATGTTTGTAGAGAAATTACTGGCTTATATGTGTTGGGTCATTTCTTATACACGGACAAAATGCTGCTCAAAAGAAATATAAACTCTCTCCATAAGCATCTTCTTTCATACAAGAGAGTCTCAATATTGATTCATATTCCAGTTTAGACAATGTGGTATATCCCTGCATTGTTCATCACCGCTATCTATGACCTACCTTACTTTTGTCCCTCAGCCAGTAAACATCTTCTCATACAACATAAAGAAAATTAGCATTGACTCACATTTTGACACTGACCTAAGGTCATTCAAGTAAAAGTAAGTGAAATACAGCTAGGCCAAGGCTGCAGAGACTAGTGTCAAAACTAATAGTTAATCAAATGCAAGAAAGATAACTTTGATTCATATTCTTCGCTGATTAAACACACGCGAGAAATGACAAAATACCACACAATCAATTGGGTATTTTAAGCAAAATCACATGACCTAGGGAACATCGCTCACATGTGGCTTTGTTTATAATATTATGATCTAACAAGTCTGAAAGCTCATCATTCGTCCAGATTTGTCTGCCATGCGCAGAGCAAGTAAACAAAGCCACATATGAGCGATGTTCCCAGGTCATGTGATTTTGCTTAAAATACCTAGTTGCTGCCAGCTGTGGTCTAGTTCTCATAATCTGCATCAAGTAGAAACACTATATAAGAACGTTTGTTACTTCCTAACAATTCAGCTTCTTAGGTGTTGTTAGATATTCAATTCACTGCTATGAGTGAGAATTTCAAGCATTATTTTACTAAAAATTTTGATCATCCTGGAATCCTCGGCACGCCTTAAAGCATAACAGCAAAATATATAGATTTCAGTAAGCAACGTTAGGAAAATAGCTGTCTGATATCACTAGAATTTTGCTTTGAAATTTTTTTTCTTAAATCTTCGGGATGCAGCCAGAGCACAGCCTAAATACACAGACATCTTATTTCATAACTTATAGCCATGAATGATATTTCGAAAAAGAAGAGTGGGCAAATACCGTCACGTATAATAACATTTTGATATCACTAGATGGTGGGTAACATTCACTGTGCTCGAATCATTGGACTTTTAAAATCATCAGTATGTCTCAGAGCTCATGAATACAAATTGTTGTCGCATGATCTTAATATTTTGAAAGGAAAATATGAGAAAATATATTGAATTTTGATATCACGATGTGGTGTGTAAAATTCAAGCGTCATTGTGCTCAAATTAATGAGCTTCTCAATCAAGTTTTCTTTATGCCTTAGAGCATACATTGCGCATAAAGTGTGTCATCTCTTAAGAATAGCTGTTTCTGGTATATTAAGAAAGAAACAAAAATCAAATCATGTGTTCTTGAGCTGTAGTTATTTTTGGTCCTGAAATAACTTCTGTGAATCTTAACTTATAAGTGTCAGTAGATACCACTTGACCCCAAAACACATACGATGAAATATGTACATTTTGCGGACTGATAGTTCATACCAACATACCATAAACATAAACTAACAATCTTCTTGCCTGCACGAAACATTGTCAAAATTTATGCGATTTCTTTGTTGTGTCAGACAGACAGACAGACAAACAGACAGACAAACAGACAGACAGAGAGACAGACGGACAGACAGAGTTGGAAGAGGTTAGTGACATCATCTTCAAACAAGCCCTTACGACATCGGCAAGAGTTCAAGGTATAGACAACAAATAACACAAAGACAGACTGTTGAAACAGATCGCCTGTTGAGATTTTAAAGGTTAAAGGGATCCATTTTAATAAAGATGATCTTCAGATGTAGATCAGGTAACAACGCCTGACCATTAGAGTTTACTGAGTACCAATCTCTTTGTCCTACCTTGAGTAGCCATCAGTAACTGCAGAGATAAGGAGGTGGATCTCTGACCTTTCGTTACGTAAGTATACGCTGACCACAGAATTTCGACAAGCAGACAAGTGCTTTTGCACTGGCAAGGAGTAGGTAATAACTTTCAAAAAGGCGATGATTGTCAAAAATTCTTTAAATAGTTAAAACAAAGAGGATCTGATTGAGTGACATGTTACTTTCTAGTAAATGTTCGTGTCACTTTTACTGTGTGTCTGTCTGCTTATCTGTCTGTCTTCCTGACTGCTTTTCTGTCTCCCTGTCTATTTGCCTGCTTGTCTGTGTCATGTCACCCAAATAGACCCGTTTATTTAACTGAACTTATTCAAGCAACTAACAACAAGTCACCAAATAAATATTTCCATTAAAAAAGAGAGAGTGGGGGGGGGGGGGGCCTCCACCCGAGGTTCTTCCAATTCT
>JBCAUA010066487.1:0-11145 GCA_038406235.1 Peronia verruculata
CAGCAAAATTGGCAACTTCTACAAGCCGAGATAATCCTGTCTCTTAGGATTGAAAGGCTTAAGAAAAACAACAACAAATTTACTTTTGAACAACTGCCGAAGTTCGGGAAAGAGAAACACTGGGAGCCCTCATTTTTTCCGTCACTCCTCGATTTTGCCAGACCTCGGTGTTGTCGCCGCCATAGCATTTTGATTGCTTTGCCAATTTTCAACAATGCCGATGGTCACATAGTCAAGAACATTGGCCATACACCAAAGGTTCTCATTCAACCTTATTCTGAGACAGTTTTGCTCTTTGGTTCCTTGAATAACTGAACTGGATATATGTGTGTATTGAAATATATGTATACTCAGTACATTTATGCTAAAGTTAAGGAATGTACCACAGGAAACAAGGGGTCGAATGAAGAAACATTGGAGTCCTGGCAGTTGAAGGACTTAAAGGTACCGGTACAACCGCAGTCTCACCATGCAAGAGATAGCAACCTTGACTAACACTCACCGCTCACAGATTAAATGAACCCACCCATATTTCCTTAACATGCAGAAAGCTAAACGGTATAATTGTTAAAAATCACTTACAATTTGCTTGCCATTGTTTCTTGGAGCTGAATTTAGACTATTGAAGGCGATTGACCTAACAAGACTTGTTAGTATTGTGAACAATCTATCAGATCCATGTTCAGCCCGGATAATTCTTCATTTACATAATGTTATCAGTTGAAAATAAATGAAGAAAAAAAAATCTGTGTGATCAGTGAGCCAAGTATCTGTTTGTATTTCATTTGGCAACCAGATGTCCGTGAGAAGTATTTCAAAGGAGGAATTAAAGATTTTTTCACAATGAGCTGAAAACCAGTTTGTCTCGTTAAATACTTGTATATACTCAACAAATAGAAGAGCTCAGAGGAAACAAACTGATACATTTTTTAAAAATGTATGTGTAGGTAATGATATTTATGTGATCTGGATATGATGCATAAGCCTAATAGTATGTAATAGGCCTACTACGATTTTTGCTATTCTTTGTCAAACAGTGCCAAACAGGCTAACCTGTAGATTTAAAATAACTCGCTAATTGTTGGCATTTCTGTTCATTAAATTATCCTCTGTGTTATGCTATTGTGTTTATGATAACAGGCTCAAGATTAATTCGTTTTCTAAAAAAAATTAACATCCCAACCGAAAAAGGCATATATTTTCTAAGAAATAATCCCATGTTATCAATTCCAGGACTTGAAAATATGTTCGGAATTTTATTCCAACCTCGATTAGATCTGAGTCAGTTCTGGCATATTCTTTACCCTATTAGACAAGCATGCTGAATTGGGCGATATAACTTGAACTCTTTCCTGTCAATAACTTCAGCATCAAATTTCTCCCAAATTTTCTTCATTGTCTTCATTCTCGCATCATCCAGTCTTTATTAACACTTGTCTCTCCTCGCTACCCACGTCCCCATTCTCCTTCTCTCTCACTCTTCATCATTTTATCTTATGTCCTCTCTCTCCCCTGCCTGTCCATCTTTAATACAAACTCCCCTTCTTCAAGGCCACAAAGAAAATATATCCTGGAACAGGAATCATGTAAAACAAAATGATATGAAATGCAACAAAGTCAAAACTTCGGTTTCAGAAATTTATTGTTCATTCAGAAATAAACCATATATACGTTTTGCAATAAGTCAAACGAGTGAAGAATTGTTAGACCATAATGTGAAATTAAACATCTGTGTTCCTATCTTATTTCGTCACTCACACAGAATAAAGTAAAAAAAATACCGACCAAAGATTTTTGGAAATATAATTTTCCTTGTTATATTACTTCCTCTTAATATTTGATTCAATGCCCTGACTGTGTGGTTCTTGTGACTTTCAACTGTGACCACCATTACTCGAGTATTACATGGATTCCTACTACCTTTGAAAGGAGAGAGAGAGAAAGAGAGAGAGAGAGAAGATGATTTATGAATTAGTAATATTCTCAGATAACGGTCAATGAAAGCAAAGTAGGTCACCAGGAATTAAATGAATTTCTATTTTCTTTGCCTTAATTAAATATCTAAGACCCAAAGTAGCTGCTGAAACAAAGTAACATGAACAGACTTACTATTGTTAACTTATGATATCATTTATATTGACTGAGTTTTGATCTGCAGTAAAGTATGTGCACAAAATTTATGCTCTGACATAAAACATCCAATTTGCTATTGACTCTCAGCCGTTTGGAGTCATTTCCAAACACCATGTATATCAGAGGATTGTTCATTCTCACGTTCCTGTTTGTTATTCTCGAGGGGGAAAAATCGGATATCAAAAGGAATACATGTATGGTGACATGACATAGTAAATGCAGTTGTTTTGTTATTTTTCCGGTAATAGTTTTGAGACAAAATGAAATCTGGAGGAAAAATCACTTTCAATGATATTTGAAGGAATATGCTGAATACATGTATGTGACATCCTGTTTCATTTTCTCTCTGAAGTCTGGATAGATACTAAACAAAATGCTACAGGAAATATCTTGCCTGAATTTTAACTTGTCAAGAATAAGTGCGACAATTCAAAAAGAAATTCTGTCTCACACTACACATACACAACAACAACAACACATTACACACGGACACAAAACCGAACTCCTGTCTCCTAACCAAGGGTTAACTCGACCCTAGATAGATCTACAATGTTGCAAATAGACATGGCCAAATCGAATGTGGGGTTGGCCAGGAAAATTGCTCTCAGACGTGTCCAATCTGTCACAGACAAATTAAAGCACATGTGCGAATAAAAAGCTATAGTGTTCATTTCCATGTGAGAAACGGCAGTGACGTCACCATCTACAATTAGACGGTACCAAGACTGAAGCAGGTCAGAAACTGCTCCACTGTGTTTGTGCACAACCCAACCATCAAAACGTTTGATCTCCAATAAAGGTATAGTATCTCTAATTATTTCACTTTTCTTACTTCAGACAAAATCAAGTGCTACCAACAAATGAAGAGATGTAGTACTGCATAACTTCTCTTAGAAAATCATAGATTGTCAACCGACTTATAGATCTAGATTTTCGATTAATAGCTGTGTATAAAAAATACTTTGAGAATCAACTGTAAGAAAACAGAGAAAGAAAAGAATTTCATTGTAGAACAATAATTAATCGTGTACATATTGTTAGTTTAAGAATTTGAGGTCAGATAAAACTGCAATACACTAAACCAATTTGCAATCTCAAGTCAAAAATAAATGCTAGGTTTAACATTCTGTTGTGGATTTAATGCGTGAGGAAAATAAGTTTAAATCCTAACCTACGAGTGTGTAATTTAAAGATTTCGCGCTGGAACAACATTTGGTTCAGGTCCATCACTTTTGATCCTCGACTTTCAACCAGCCGGCTTGAACTACCTAAAGTTGATGAGACTGTAGTATTAGTAAGCTTATCACGTAGAGTTACTCCCCTTATTCTTTCGATGATTGGAGCTCTTCATCTGGCAGAGATACAAAAGAGTAATACTTTGAATCAATGATCATCATTCTGTACCTTTAACAAACTGATGAAGAAATGTTATTATATTATATTTGGTAAAAAATTATAATTGTTTGTTCCGGTTGTCGTCATGGTTGTTGTTATATTGTGGTTGTCGGTGTTGTTGCTATTCTTGTTTTTATTATTGTCACTGTCTTCGTCGTCCATTTCGTTATTGTTGCTGTTCTTGTGTTGCTGTTGCTGTTGTTGTTGTTGTTGTTGTTGTTGTTGTTGTTGTTGTTGTTGTTGTTTCTGTGTTAGTTGTAGTGGTGGAGGAGATGATAGTGAAGACTATACAAACAGAGGGAGTATACAAGATTCTGCCCTTGAAAAGATTAGTCGTAATGTTAGAGTTGGTGTCATTGAATTTTGTCCGATGCTGAAAGAAACATTGCTCTGCCTTTGTAAACAGAGTGGCTTCCTTGTCAGCTGGATCTAACAGAACTTGGCAAGGATATAATTCAGCTTCTCTAAACCACGTACATAAATAGTACATGCACATGTATTAGAAAAGAGATATAGGCCTACATCATACATGAAATGCTTCGTTTGAGCCACCACTGTTCTTATCTCTTAGATAAGCACAAATGTATCATGACGATCGACATCGTTTCTGGTAGTCTCACAACTATCTCTTTGATCTTAGCAGAAAGAAAGAAAGAAGAAAGAAAGAAAGAAAGAAAAAAGATAGAAAGAAAGAAAGAAAGAAGAAAGAAAGAAAGAAAGAAAATAGGACAGAAAGAACAAAGAAAGAGCAAAAACAGAGAAAAAGAATAACGAGAGAAAGAATGAAAAAATCGAAGGAAAGAAGAAATATAAAAGCCAAGAGAGGAGAAAGAAAGAGAAAAAAATGAGAGGCAGAAAGATAAGGAAACAAAATGAAAAAAGAGAAATACATGTACATGTATATAACGCATTTAGTTGTGTGGCGACGTATTGTCTTACAAAATACAACCACTGCTCATCAGAATGCTATTTCTGTATCAACATTTTTGCCTACCTATTTGTTTGATTTTTCTTAAGGACATTGTCTTCACTTCGTTTTCGCCGTAGACCACACCGGTAACTTTCTCCAAGTGGTCTTTCACCCAACTGACCAGAAGCGAGTCGATGCCCAAGTCCGATAAAGTCAGGCTGTCCAGGTTGTTTCTCTTTCTAACACCTGGATGAAGAAGAGAAGAGATACACTCATACCTGTAGCCTGATTATTATGCCAAAGTGTATCTATCATTCTTAGATATCATGCATGCAGGTAACCCATGGCCTCCAGATTACTGTCATTTTCTATGACAAACTTTCGGTTTGTGAGAACACGGTGAACCGCTTCATCCTGTAGCGGCTATGCTCTATTAACGCTGCCCGAATGCCCTGGTTACTCCTGGCGTTGACATTGAAATCGTTGGTGGTAAAGATCAAGCGTCATAGTAAACCGGAGTTATGGGTTGAGATGAGCTATTTTGTGAAACCGGAGGTAAAATTTGGTGTTGTAAATTTATTTACTTCTGGCACACCAGAGCTAACATTAACAGATTAATTCTAGGGCTACTGAGACTGGCAACACATTGCTGTGAGCGATTGAGGTACATGTACCTGACTGTTGTCTCTTGTGTGGCACCCTGAGGACAGCCTTAAGGGAACAAAGAAAATGAGAAGTTCTGATAATGTTTTCATTATTGCCTCGACGAAGAGCCAAGCGGGCTTGAAAATTTAGCGATATTAGTTTCTTTTATTGACTCATTCAAAATTCTTCATATTGTTTTTCCACTTAATTTAATTTTTTTTTGTTGTTGTTGTTGTTGTTGTAAAATGATGATTGTGGTGGTGATGATGATGGTGACTTACCCATTTGTTGCAGAATGGCCTCAGTTACAGATTGTTGTGGTGCGTTCGATGCTGATTGGTCGTTCCTTTCCAATTTGTCTCCTACCACGTAACTGCCGACAACCGGGGCGTCCTGTAGCAACGCTGTCTCTGCGGCATCCAGACATGACCTGATGCTTTGTGGGTCCAGGAAGGAAAAGTTGAATGCCCGGTTCCTCTTCATCTTTTTTATCTCGCCCAGACTAGACACATAGCCGACGTCTCCTATCCAGCCCCACTGTATCGCTAAGCCTGTAGACAAAGACACAAGTTTGAAATTTGATAACCTCCAATACTTTTATTTTCATGATCAACAATTGGTTTCTTTAACCAGAACGGTTAATGCTTAGATGGATAACCAAAGCTGGGCACAACATGTACTTTAGATTCATTGACAGATGGCATCTGTGGGCCCCACTGAATCATCAGGGTTGTGGATAGTGAAACAAAATAATTTGAGGGTAAGTTTTGTTTAATACCTTCTACACTCTTCTGACAAAACATCCTAACCTAAATGCAGAAAATCAAATTTACAGGAGACACCCTCCCTTAACCCCCCCCCCCCCACACACACACACCTGTTTCAATCTCTAACTTGGTAAATAGTTATTCTTTTACAGATTCAAATATGAAATTCATTTTCCAAAATACAAACATCGGACTAAGAAAGAAAGATGCTAGAATTCGGTTCTGACAAAACCTATCTTGACCTACATGTGCACGTTTCCGCCGTTCTTTCAGAAGAGGACAGCTTTGTAGTCTAACAACTACAACAAAATGAACAGTACAGTGGTAAGAACAGCTGAGTATATGATCAAATTTAATCGTGTCTGCTTATTTGTATATCAAAGTCAGACACGGTGGGACGGAAATAAATCCTTATGCTCAGTACAGTGATGAGTTGGCAAGTAATGATTAGTGAAGAGATCTATAAATTTAGAAGCACTGTTCAGTCTGTAAGAGAAACTGGAAGTTAATCTGCAGATTTGGCCTGGACTGGGCCAGTTCTCCCTTGTACATGGATCTTTCAGAGGGCCAGTCTGGAGATTGCTTATCCATTATTTTAGGCAAATAACACGGTAGCTTTCATCATGAAAGAGCCAGGCTTTGAGAGAGGGGAGAGGGGAGTGAGATGGCAATACAGGAAAAGTTGGTTCAGCAGAAATGAAGAAGCTCTGAGAAGAACCCAGATCTCTATAACAGAAACATACATCTGGCGCGAGAGAGCAAATTTCATGTCTTTCGACTTTCAAAGCCATAAGAGACTGCACAGTGTGCGCAAATACAATGCATTTACCTACAATCGGTTTTAGTCACAGCTCTGTCTAATTAACCGGTGATGCCAGTGATATCACTTCCATTTCCCCAACAAAAACTGACATTTCAATGTTATACATAAAGTATCAGAGCATGAAAGGAGACTGAAACTTTTTTTTTTCAAGCTTTTCAGTCCTAAGAAAGAGAGATTGTTTTGGCTTCAAATGGCTGCCCTGGTTTTGGTGAGAATTTTTGTGGGTAGAAATTTGGAATTTAAACATTTTGCCTGGACAGAAGCGTTTGTGGATACTCTGCATCGATTTTCAACTGCCAAGGGTCCTGTAATATGCAGAGCATACACTTGAGGCCTCCGAAATATTATTCGCCCATATCCGAGAAGGCTAGATGTTGCTATTGTTGTTATTGCTGTTGTTGTTGTTGTTGTTTTTGGAGCAGCTGTTGTTACTGTGGTGGTGTAGTGGTTGTGGTGGTGGTTATGAGGTGGCTTCCCGGGGAAATCCAAGGGACCGTTGAGTCCCTGAAATCTTCCCAAACCCCGAAACTCGAGCCTAAGATCTCCACGTGAGCTTTTCACCTAGTAGCAGATGCCTGGCCACACAGCTACTATGATCTGATCAGAGACAATGCAGCTTTATGAACGAAGTGACGTCAGTAGTTATTCAGACGGAGCTGTGACTGAAGCCAACCTCAGACTAACGCACACAGTTTGCACGCAATGAAGACAAGAAGAAAATGTGCGATTAGCTGTGAGAGCCGGCCTAGTGCCACTTTACCGTGAAGTCCGTCCGCTCTCCTTTTCTCACAGATCCTCTCCATGACAGAGTTAGCAAACCCATAGTTGGCCTGTCCTCTGGAGCCTCGCCCACAGGCCTGGGAGGAAAACATGACAAACCAAGGCTGGGAACCCTTGCACTGCTCACGAGTTAGTTTGTCAAAATGAATGGTCGCTTGAGCTTTCGGGTCACAGACAGCGTCAAACCGTTCCTCTGTCATATTCTTGAACACAGTGTCTTTAAGGACCTGTAAAGAATCAAATTACAAAACGACATTTCAAACACTCGAGATTTATGAACGTTTAACTTACAATCATAATCATACAAAATAATATTTCCCGTATGTTCAATATAGAATATTTCTAGCAGCCATTTGTAATTTCAGTGGCACCCAAATAGATCCGAAGTTTCATTTCTAGTAGTATCTTTGTTGCAGTGGGTCCTACATTCGATTTCAAAATTATATATTTTAGGAATAACGTAAAGGCTCAAATATTCTAATGAATTTTCATGGAGTATTTTGAATTCAAAGTTCTGGCCAGTGGAAACACAAAATCTCCAGAAGAATTATAGATGTTTGATACAGAGTGGGGGTCAAAAGAGAGAGCCGAATGAAAATAATGAGATCATGTAACTTATTTGTTACCAAAGAAGAATTGAAGATGCCACCCAGTGGGGCCATATCTGTTGCTTCACGCAGGAGAGCGGCAGCTCCTTCCTCAGTGACGGCGTTCTGTGTGCTGACCTTGACCTCGGCACCCTCAGATTTCAGCCTCTGTAATTTGTATCTTTGGTATCCATTGGTGACACCAGACCTGTACCAAACAGGAAGAGGTAGAATTGTGTGCGACACCATGAGATGAAAAGCATTGTTGTGTGCAAAGTATAGGCCGAAAGCTAAGCAAAGCAGAAATACGACATTAATCATCAAGTGATAGATTGTTTTTCTTGGCATTGTATCTATATCATGTCTTTACTGTCATTGCATTTTAAAAAAATGTCATACCTAGTAGGTACCGGGTTCCCTGAGAGACAATGCCCATTGAATTTGAATGGAAAGACTTCTTATTAACAAACAAAATGAACATTCCTATGTGCGAGATTAATTCTCTAACTTTCTCCATCGATTAAGAAGTAACATTACATTATACTAGACCACACTCGCACACCCACTCACATATTCGTACCTGAGCACATACATGTATGCCAACAACTCTGTATGAGTCCAAGATAACGACAGATGAATGTCAAAACGAGAGAGGGACTACCATAACTTCAAGTTTGTAACAACAGGAGAGCAAATCTTTCAGTGTCTGTTTCACAAATCACGCAGTGTCAAAGGTTTTATAGCTTTTGACTTCTTTTTCGTAATGTGGACAGTTTGATCTTTTTGTAAAGATGTCATATCATTTGTGTTCTTAAATTAAATGTGTCTCATAGCATGGTTTACCTCAGAACAAAGATGTCATGCCATTTATGTTCTCAAATCAAAGGTGTTTGTCAGCATGGTTTACCCCCAGAACAAAGATGACATGTCATTGATGATCTCAAATCAAAGGTGTCATGGCATCGTTTACCTCAAAACAAAGATGTCATATCATCTTTAATCTCAAATCAAAATTGTCGTGTCATTTTTATAACGCATGACACAGAAGCAAGTTTGATGAAACCAAAATTCGGTGACAAATTTGACTGACCTAGAGGACAGCACCAGGTACTGACATCCCCGCTTGACCAGCCAATGGGCCAACTCCAGGCCCAAACCGCCCAGGCCACCCATGATGACGTAAGAGTGTCCAGGCTTACATTTGACTCTTCTCAGCGATTGGACTGTGGGAACTTGTGCTTTACCTGGACTGGACCGTTCGTCTTGAAGCTGTGGAATTAGGAACAATCATTTCTTGTCTAAGTATGTATTTCTGTTCGTCATCACTGAAAAGGACAGTTTCCCCTGTAAAACAATACAAACTAATTCTGCCAACTGTGACGGCACCGTCCAGAATATCTCCCCCCCCCCCCCCCATATCCCTGAAAACACTGTTTTTCCACAGATCTTCCAACTTAAGAGCGAGTGATATTAAAACATGAATCTTTATGTGATGCAACTGAGTTGGCCACCCCAAAGAGACTGAAGATTGCGTTAAGGTACACGTACCTGGTGCACATTTAACATATCTGCGCATTTGCTGTGTGCCCTGTGTAGTCAGAAGAAAGTGTCCAGAAAGTTTTTAGTTTTAGGTACCTTCTTGGACAGCAGTGTGACTCCTCTAAATCTTAAAGCGATTTCGACTGCCTCGGTCCAAAAACTAAACTAAACTAAACTAAACTAAACTAAACTAAGCTAAGCTAAGCTAAGCTAAACTAAGCTAAGCTAAGCTAAACTAAACTAAACTATGCTAAACTAAACTAAACTAAAATAAACAAGTTAATCACAGATTTAAAAAAGAAGCCAGATGCGCGATTGGGGGGGGGGGGTCCCTGAAATATGGATATGCCCCAAAAATGCGATTTTGCTCTTTTGTTTTCTCTTAAATGTAGTACCTCCTCTGTGTGTAAAAATGACATCAAAAAGTCGATAAGTCCATTCTAAGGTGTTTGACCAATGGTCAATCAACGGTAGACTTAACGTATTGTCAAACAGGATTTGGCTCCACCTGGCTGCTACATGAGGCCGTAGATTATCGTGATTTGATTATATATAGGCAAAGGGTGCAAAAAGCACTTGCTTATCACCTCTTCTAGCAATATCACGAGTTCTAGTGCCAGGGATGGACACTTGATGACCACTAGGACGCGAGAAAAACTGCTTATCATGCAAATTATAAGTATAAGCGTTCTGAAATGACTTTCCCCGTCCTATATATAATGTATTTTCACTTTCATTCTGCTACTAATAGGCATAGCTCAGTTTTCGACTATATGTCATAGTAAAGGTCAAAACGCTTTTGGTTTCCACTCAAAAATGATATGGGAGACATACAGAGGTCCTCACGAACCCAGAAGTGGCTCTTATAATGATGAGGGGTAGGAAGCAAAATTCGATAAAAGATACACCCAGATAGCAAAAAAAACGGCAATAAGAGACACAGAAGTCATGGAAAGAGGGCTAGTATGTTTAAAAAAAAAAAAAAGGCTGTTCCGAGGCTGAAAGCCGAACACAAAAATCTTCATGTCAATTTCTCGCTGAAAAAAAAAAAAAAAACTCAAAAGGCGTCTTTCTCAAAACCCGTTTTCGACAGTTTTTGCTTTTTTTTTTTCCGAAACCGATTCAAACCAGATCTGGTATACATCATTGTCACTACAAAGCCTAAAAATTTATATATGTGCGTTAAATTCGGTCGGTAAGTTTTAGAGAAAAATCAGCTTTAAGCTTAAACAAAATGGCGAAATTTGAATTTTCGCTATATGGCATTTTCAAAAATTTATAGAAAATTTAGTATTGCATAAAAAAGAATGAAGATATGTAACTTTTTGGATATTATATCAACCAATGTATTCACTAAGTTTTATACAAGTTTCGTTGAAATTTGGTGGAGGATGTTAAAATCAGTCAATTTAGGGACGCCAAAATCCAAGATGGCGGCGTTGACATGGCAACTGTATGAAAAAGTCAATTTTTTTTCACTGTTTTCCTCTAATTTGAATATACTGAATTCGATGGAACAGGTTAAAGTAACCTATAATCATTTTAAAAATCACCTCCAAGACGCCT